>JAGXJF010000627.1:0-253728 GCA_019208055.1 Stipa capillata
GTGTGTGTACCCGGTTTTAAGGCCGGATACTCCCTCGTGATCACTGTACTGGTCCTTGAATCAGTAGCCGATACACACGAGTTAACCTGCATATCATTGTCATACATGCGTAAACAATTAAGTAGACCGTTAAGGTCGATAATCTGATACCTGTAGCCCAACGGCTATAAATCTGCAGCAGAAATTAACGGTGAGGTGGCCCATCAATATGCCATACCCGACAGGCAACTGACTGGGGTTACGCCCTAGCGTTCGCGACTGTAACCTTATCTTCAGAACCGATGTCTTCATCGTCTGGCCAAATCAACAAGCCAGGTGAGTACATTGAATGTACTCGCAAGCTCCCCTTCAGGGTGAATACCACAGATATATGCATGCACAGGGGAGATCAATAAAGAGGCTCTAACCTATGTTTCATAGTTGTGCGGAAAGGTAAGTTTTCATTTGAAATAATTAAGTAGATGATGAAAGCTCATTTCGAAAACAACCTCGGCCCTGCCGAGTCATGCCAATCAGCCATAATAATATACCTGCAATTCGGCCGTCCGCCACGGGAGCGGCCATTTATCTGCATTAGATAGCCATTCCTACCCTCAGGTAGAACGACGTCCAACAATACCTCATTTCTCCTCGGATAGCTGTTACTACACTCCGGTAGAACAGCGTCCCACTCATGACCACACCTCTCGTGTAATCGCATTACACGAGGAGCTCACAACTCACTCTGCATGCCCATCAGGCGATGCGTCCTTAACCCATGACCCATTTCTCATCATATAGTCTAACCGGTTGTGTGGCCTTACCAGGTTGTGTCCATGACCGAGGACGCGGCTATTCGAATAGATTTAACACTCTGCAGAGGTTGTACGGCTTTACCCACAAGATGTAGGTCACCCTGGGTATACTTCGCGACGTATACTGACAGGGTTATTACAACGAGACTTTCTTCAAGACAGGTATAGCGAATGAACCCACCCGAGAACATTACCACGCTCCATCTTGCCTACCGATGCCTCAGCGCTTAGCCTGGCAGCGCATTCCCATTCGTGACGAGTACACCCCAGAACCACCGCTGGGCTGACTCTCAAGTGAGTGCCTATTCAACTCTGCGGAGTACTCTTCCAGATTACACACCGGGCATTTATCCTAAAGGAGCGCCTCACCTGCACATAACTCACCCTACGCCTATGGGTTCATACGCCAGAACTATCAAGAATACTTGTCAAGCCCTACCCACATAGGGCATGTGGACGTACGGGGTGAACCTGGTTTAGCGACACGGTAGGTTCGGTCCTTAAGTGATCCGAGAAAGACTCCACACCTCGTCTGTCGCACGGACCGCGAGTGCCCCACTGGGTCTTAGCTCGCTTTTATTCCTTCCTGCTCACGCCCTTCATTTCTATCCCGGATCCAAAGCATCTCCGTTTTGTTTTTGCTCTACAAAAACTACCCTTCGAACATCCAACCCGTGGATTATACCTTGACCTCTTCTCCATCGGTCACAGCGATCCATCCCAAGTTTATCTCATACGAGATTTCTGGGATTAGTTTACTTTTGTGAAAACCTAGATTTTCTACTGCGGGGCTAAGCAATATATATGTATATACTACACCTAGGTTTCCGATATCTTCTTTGGAACATATGTAATCCTTAAGGCGACAAGGAACAGGATCGGTCTAGGGTTTCTACCATATCGGATGTAACTATCGCTATATAAAATATCATTTTCTATCACATAGCATGCATGTTTTGCAAACAAAATAGATAGTTCGCAATCATGGGATTTAACATGATCAAAGAAGAATAGCTTGCCTGGCAGGTATTGGCCTGAGTTCGAGCTTGAGCTTGATTCGACAACTGCCCGAATTCCTTCGCGCAATAATTCCTAGCGTCGGTATCTACACGTTGAAAGAATGGCGAATAAATCAACAAGGCGAAGAAGAACCACGAGCATCAAATGTAGAACCCGAATAATCAATCCATGCAATTCCCAACGTGTCAGATTAGCTGTTGTGATTTTATGGAGCTTTAGAATAATTGAATCGGGAGCTTTAGGTTAGATCGTTAAAAATATATATCTACCTTGAGTTTCTGTCGTGTTAGGGTTTTCAGGGTTTTCTGAAGATTTTGGCATACACCTGTCGTTAGGATTTCTGGTGAAGATCTTGTCGAGCTAGGGTTTAGGGCTCTGGAAAGTAGATGATCATCTCATCCGAGGAGTTATCAGGTTTAGGGGCAACTCGGGCCGGAAGGTGGGATGAGTATATAGGAGCTTAACCCAGTGGTAAGGTCTTGGCATTTTAAGGTTTAGGTCTACTAGAAGAAAGAATCTCTTAGACGTTGGGTATATGTGTTTATGTCACATAAAATGACGGTGTTTTAAACGGGGAAAACCTGCGCCGCTAGGGTTTTATTCTTTAAAGCTGTCGGTCTGGCGACCTTAGGAGCTATAAGGTATTGATTTTATTGGATGTCATGACGATTTATTTTTGGTGCTATTCTAAAAGAAACATATACGGTGTATATGTCGCTTCTAAGAGAAGGAGGTAAACAAACCCTAAACTTAGTCCTTATGGTTATGGTCTAAACATTTTCAAAAAATTTAAATTCTTTTGAAGCAAGAGATTGGAAATACTCTAAGGATCTCAGAACTGGAGACTAGGGTGAAGAAAACGATCGATAACATGTCGAACCAGTTGAACCAATAGCTCCCGGTTCTGGAATAGGTTAAACTAGTTTAAATGCGCTTAAATCAAGATAAACGGCAATGCGGTTGGTTGCCGATTCCTCGCCCGCGTGTGGGCCTTACCCAGATGCCTGGTCCCACACGTCAGCGGCGTTTGATTATTTTGAGTTGGTCTTCGGTTGGTGGGCGTGCTGAGGCAAGAGCGACCGTTCAATACGACAGTGGTTAAATCGGCTTACAACTGTTCTCTTAATGGCGCATATTAATCACGGTCTCAGACCGATTAGCCCGGGAGGAACAAAGAAGGAACGGAGGAGGGAAGGGCTGACTTCGGCAGCTGCGGCCGGAGTGGCTTACCAGCGGCGGTGGCGGAATAACGACGGCGACCGGGGCGACTCACCAGAGGTTTGTCCGGCGGCGGAGATATATGGATCCAGTGGCTCTGGGCTACTTCGGGGAGAAATCGATGGCGGCGAGGACGTGCTAGGGTCGTTGTCTGAGGCGAGCAGCGAGGAGGTGGATCCCGGGGCTGCGGGGGCACTCGGCGGTAGATGCTAGAGGTGGGGAATAGAGGAGGTAGCTGGTGGCGGCATGTTAGCCGGGGAGGGGCCGTGGACCAGCTGAAGGCGCTCGGTCTTGTGGGGTCGGGGCGGACCCGAGCGGTGGTGACGGCGAGGCAATCTCCAGCGGTGACGGCTTACCGTTGATGACGAATGGTGGCTTGGGAGATGCGCGGCCTGCGGAGTTCGGAGGAGTGCGGAGGAAATCCAGTGGTGGCGATGCGGCGCTGGGGAGGCGACTGCTCACTGGTGCGGAGGGCGGCGCGGCAAGGCGACTGCTCTCGGAGGTGGTGGTGCTCGGATGGCCTGGGCCACTCGGCGGAGGAGGGGACTGAGGCGGAGCTACCGGGGTCCGGCCTGGTAGAATAGAGGGGCGCCGGATTTGGTGCAGCGAGGTAGGCGCCACCGACAGGGATAGATCTCGGTGGCGGGGAGCAACCGAGGGGGAAGAGCAAGGGGTGGAGGGGAAGCAAGGGGAAGAGAACTCGGCTTGCTGAGAAATTGGAGCTTGGGGAGAAGGGCAAGCAAGGGAGCTTGGCTGGAGCTTGGAGGAAGGAATGAGTAGCTCGGCTGCGTGGGCAATGGAGTGATGCTTGGTTTGGGCAGTGACTGAGCTCGGGTAGAGAAGGAGTTAAGAAGAGAGGAAAGGTGGCAGCCTGTGCTGTAGAGCTACACGGGGAGGTGATGGCCAGTGCTGTAGCTATAGGGGAAGTTGGAATTTGAGCTCAGACACTGTTCTTGTAAAGAATCAAAGGAAAAAGGAAGGGAGAGTGCTGGGGAAACTCCACTGCTTGGGGAGGGTGAAAGGCAGGGAGTGCGGGAGAGGAGGTTGGGGTGTCGGTTGGTAGCTTCAGGTGTTGACCTAGCAAAGAGAGGTGTGATGAGACAACTGATGCATTTGTAGCGAAGTTCGCACGTAACAAGAAAGAGCAATAGAGAACAGGGTAGATATTTCGCCTGGACGTAATAGATTTCTGCTAGGAGGATTTGTTCGGATACAGAGGATTCTTACTTTAAGAAAGGAATTAGATAGATGAAGTTGGTGTTCCATAACAAGCTTAGTATGTTATTGCTTTAATTAATCTGGCTAGAACTCAGCGAGCTCTTGATCGACTAGAGCTTGGGTTTTAAAATATTAGAAGTTTCTGAAAAAGATGTAGTTGGGCAAATTTATTTGTGGAGCCATAAAGATGGAGGGGAATCATTTCTTATCATACTTGGATACTTTGCTATCGTTTGGGGGTTGAGATACCAATTCATAGGAAAAGGAGTTCGAAAGGTTAGGGCAAGGAACCAAGGTTTAATTAGGACACGGCGATGACTTGGGCAACACCAGGAGTAAAGACGTACCGAAGATTATTTGTGGTCGTGGGGCAAATCTTTGAGAGCTATCCCATGTGCATGGGGAAAAGAAAATTGGAGTCACATATACACGTATACCGAAAGCAGTATATGCTCGCATGATTTTCTGGTCAGGTATACAAGACAATAAGAGAAGCATGGCATGGGACAGATGATCATGCCACAACATGTGCTCCTGCATATTTGAGTTGTGGATAATAATAGGATGTTCCAAAAATTTCTCAGAAGTTTTAGGAGGGCCGAACGTCGCTAGGCTTCACGATTAGGGTTTCGGAAGGATTTGGACTTAATTGGGAATTTAAAAGGTTCGGGGTTTGAACTAGGGTTCCAGGGTACGGTAAGGATCAGAAGGGTCATGGAAACTCTCGAGAAGTCTTCTTCCTTGGTTTAAGGATGACCTGATGCAAGGTGCTACGGACGTATCGACGTATACAGCGTAGGTGTTGAGTTAGGGTTTTGGGTACTTAATCCAAATGTAGTATATATGTGCATATATTCACGATATGGCTTGGTGGGGCAAAAGGTCATGTCATTCGGAGCAAGTTTAGGGCAGGTATATGCTTAAATTTTTGCAGGGGTATCGTGTGGTAATGAGCCGTAGTTGCGGTCTAGGTTATTCCGAGTCTGTGCGTGTGTGGCGGGGAGGAGAGCTATCACAGTGGAGAAAATGTTGCCGCGGTAGGGAAAGGGATTGCCGCGGTGGGAATCGGCTGTCGCGGCGGGAAGGAACAGCAGCGTGACATTGCCGTGGCAGGGGAAACGGCCAGCGATAGCTGCCGTGGCAAGAGCGTGGCAGCTGCTTCAGGCTGTCGTGGCGGGGACGCAAGGGCGAATGGTTTTGGCCTGATTAACTTTAGGGTTAGAATGATTTGATATTAAGTTTTATTTCGATGTACGTCGGTTAGCGTTATTTAATAAAAAGTTTTTGAAAGCCCTAATTTTTGATTTTTTGGAAATTTGGGGCGTGACAGTCTGGTTCGCTCCTTGGTCAAATTCTTTAGGAGATCCATGAAAAGATCATCCGAAAGCCCATCGACCGACACCCTGGTCGAGTCGGATGCGCCCGAGTACTCCCACATTGGGTGCGCCCTAGCTTGAAGCTGTTGGATTCGCCGACTTAACCAGGTGGCGATGAGGTCGGTGCCCGTGAGCCCTTTCTCCTGGAGTCTCTGAATCCTCCTCAGGAGTCGGTCGACCTCAGGCATCTCCGTGCTGGAGGGCTTGGCGCTCCAACGCTTCCGCTACTCGGGAGGACTTTCGGTGTACGGGGGGAGCCCTTCATGGCCAGTTGGCGTGCGCTCATCCGGGCAGTAGAACTACCCGTCCTGCCACTTCCGCACGGTGTCCGGGAGTTGCAGCTTGAAGTACCGAGCGTCGGCCTTGACTTGAATGCCGGCTCCTCCGCAGACGGATAGGCGGCCGCCGGCTTTGATGGGCTGCGCCTTCACCAGGAAGATCTTCTTCCACAACCCTCAGTGTGGCCGAGTCCCCAGATAGCATTCGCACAGCGTGATGAAACACGCGATGTGCAGAATGCCATTGGGGCTCAGATGGTGAAGCTGGAGGCCGTAGAAGAAGAGAAGGCCGCGCACGAAGTCGTGCGGGGGGCAGCGAGAAGCCCCGCTCGATGAACGGGATGATCATCACGCGTTTGTGCGCGTGCGGAGCGGGCTTCTCCTCTTGATACAGAGCCCTCCAGTTGCTGATGGAGCGGGGCGGCAGCAGTCCCTCGCCGGCGAAGCTCGAGAGGATCCGGTCGGTTACAACCGACGGGACCCAATCGCCCTTTTTCCACCCCTCGGAATGGGTGGCGGCGGCGGAGGAGGAAGCGTCGGTCTTCTTGCCTTTGCCGGCGCGGGACATGGTCGGATGATCGAAGGACGGCGGCGAAACGAGTGTTTTTCTCGGGAAGAAGGAAGCAATGCGCGGTGGCGGAGCTCTGGAGGCAAAGGGCTTGGGCGCGAGGAAGACGAAAGCAGATGGGAACCGCGGTTGCCTTACGCCCACTTTTATAGTCGAGGGAGGCGAACCGTCAGCAGTCGTGCGGCATACGTGGCGGCAATCTGCCACGGCAACCGTCGTCCCGCGTGCACGAAACCGCGAGATTCGGGGCGCCTTTTTCGCCATGACTCGACGTCCCAAGCATCTTGACCGGCGAGCGTTACGTCAGCAACCATCCCACGTGCGCCGCCAGCGTGATTCGGGGCGCAATCATGATGAACCGTTGCTTCGGACGTCCCGCAAAGTCATAGCAGCAGCAGCGGATGTCTCGGGCACGCTTCGTGCGGGACTCGAGGTGAAATCATTACGCTGCGGCGCTGCAGGCGCTCTGTCCAATCGACTGCGTGCATTAAATACTGAAGCAACGTCGTTTACAGTCAAGACGGTGCCGTGTGACACAAGCCGGCTTCGACCGGGTTCGGCTCGATCGAGTCGAATCACGCTCAGACGCCGAGTCAGCTTGAAGTCGGCTTTGCTCACTGGGACACATCACAAGTTGTATCGACTCCACCAAACAATTTCGAGGCGCACCGGCCGCCACACTCGGAAGTAGACTAGTTCTACGAAAGGGTGCCGATGGCCGACCCAACAGGGTTCGCAGGTCACTCGGCAACACCCAAGCTAAGGACGAACCCGGAATCCACAGCGGTGCAAGATAGTCCTTGATTCAGAGCCGGACGCCGCAGCAGCGCAGAATGGTTTACTGATTCGGGACTCAATGCCGGAGTTCAAGGACTCGGTTTTGAAGCTGAAGGTCGAAGGCGTCCCCCCTGCGGGCACAAGATGGCAACGGTCCACTCGGACATGCCAGGCGCTATTTCAGATTCACTCGAAATTCATGATATGCCTCCCGGAAGGCCACTAGCCGACTTCCCCAGCCGGAAAGCGCGGGTATCACCGAATTCCTAGCACTTAGCACAAACTTAACCTTTTTTTAGGTATCACGAGAGTCCATCAAGGTCTCTCCATCAGCGACTTGGGTATACGTAACTTGCTCACCAGTCGGCATCCGTGTCGAGACCTCGAAGTACTCGGGGGCTACTGACGGGGGGAACCCATCCGGGTAGGCCTAGCACAGCGAGTCGGCCCAACAGGCTCGGAGAGTTCCATGGAGGCCCACTCGGATGAAGGCCCAAGTAAGGCCCACACGAATGCAACGTCCGTGTGCCATCAAGGAAGGCGTTACAACCTCATCAAGGTATGCGTTTCACTAGCATGAAGACTGGCGTTACTCAGACGGTTACGCAGAATAAATATATCAATTAAATTATGCAGTTACTGTAGCTCGGTCGACTGGCCGAGTCGGCACACGTACAGCCTATATAAGGCTAGAGCCCCATGCAAGGGGAGAAGGTTTTTCCAGAGACTAGAGGCTAGGCTTCGTCTTCAAGCTCTAGACAAGAATCAACCATTGTTTCTGTAATCTTTCTCACACAAGGCTCATAATACAATCAGTAGGAGTAGGGTGTTACCTCTGCCATTGGAGGGCCTAAACCTGGGTAAAAACCTCTTGTGTTAACCCGCTTAGATTTTCCACGTGCGCTCCCCAAATCCTACTAGAAATGTATATTGCCGCGAAATCCCCGCGACAAGAGTGGATGTAGACATCCTGCTACCGGGGTAAGAGACCAACCCCAACCTCGATGACGATGTCGGGTAGTCATCCGACTAGGTGATCAATTCGAGGAGTTCCTGAGTGCCTTCGCTGGCTGAAGACCTCACGCAGGTCTGAGATGGGGTGATTTTGGATCAGCAAGTTTCTGAGGCGGCCTCGAGGCTAATTGACCGCCCACGAAGTTTGGTTCCAGGATGACATCTTTCTTGATCTGACTCATCACGGGAAGGATAGGTGCGAGGCCTACCCTAGTGGAACTTGAAAGAGCATCTAGGCCCCTAAGATGGTTTTGATGGTTAATGACAACCTAAACTGGAATCTAATGTTTACAATGAGTGTAAGCAGGATAAGTAGGTTCTAGGAAGAGGATTCATCCAGGAAAGGATGATCACCCAAAAGTACAAATGTGGTTTTCAGTACAAGGAGATGGCTGCGCTAGGCAGCTGTACCACAACTGTGAAGAAGCCGGTGTTGTGCAAGGAGTTGCAAGCAAGGTGATGGTGGCTTGATGCGTCAAGGGCCGTGACTACAGTTGGTGGAAGCTGAAGCCTAGATTTGCTAGTTTTCTTGAGTCCTTAGGAAACACCCATACTATCAAGTGAGATGAAGTAGCAATGATTATTGGAGGTTCTTTTGCTCAATGCTCAGAGTGTTGGATAGTGGAACTGATGCTTTGAGGTCAGTGGCCCTGTAACAATAGTTTTGCACAAATGTGAAACTGGGTTGTGCTAGCACACTGCTGTGCTAGTGGCCTAAAACCCTAGAGCCAAAGTTACCTGTGTGGCACAGCTGTGTCACAGGTGAACAACCGCTTTATGACTCAGATACATCTCTGTGCCAGGGGAGAGCTTGTAAATGCTAAGGGAACTGCACTACAATAGTCTGTCTGCCGAGTCAGAAGATTGTTGGAGGTTCTCTCCTTATTAGGCATCAGAGTTAGTGCGCTGAGGGCATGTAATGTGCCAGGACCGGGCTGAGTAATGAGGCTACGTCAGTTCGGGTTTCACCTATGTCAGCCGCCGGTGACACAGGTGTCGGTCTGCCTGAGCCGGTTACTATTGTGCGTTGTGATTAGCTGTGTCACCGGTGCCTGTCACCGGTGAGCCACTTAATCCTACGTGGCATGAGTGTAACGGTCAGGTGTCTGTGGACTCTATATATAGAGGACCAGGGGACGTCTCAGACCTCAACCTTTGCAGAACCTTTTGCTCAACCTTTGCCAAACCGCCTCAATCCATTTTGACCGTTGCAGACCTCTTTTCTCTTGAACAGAAGCAAATCTTCCTAAGTCTTAGTTCAATAGAATTAGAGCTTTGAGCAGAGAGCACTGGTTCCTCCAAGAGTTGTTGTTGCAGATTCTTTCTTGGAGTGTCTACTCCTAGACGGGTGTAGGAGTTGCTGTGACCACCCAGGCTTGTGTGGGCTGGTGCAGTAGTTTGTGAGGGTGTTTTGAAGTCTACCTGCTGCAAGGCGAAAGGACTTCCACAAGCAAGAGAAAGAGACCTGAAAGCTCAGGTACTCGGAGAACAAGCATGATTTAGTGCTAGTGATCTCTTCAGAGTAGCCTCTCCAACGGAGACGTACCATCTCTGAAAAGAGTGGGAACTTCGGTGAAAAACTCCTTGTCTCTTTGAGTACTTTACATTCAGTACTTGCTTGATTATCTGATTTGCATGCTTGTGTGATTTACTGTTATACTCAATCTAGCTGCAACCCTTCTCTCTTCCTGTGTTAGTCTAGCTGTGTTACAGTTGCTGTATTGCTTATCTGTTATCTGTGTCAGTAGCCTGTTACATAGCATCTATCTAGCACATCTGTTTAAGGCTATCTGTTTACTTGTGTTAGCCACCTGTGTGTTTAATTTACATATCAAATACTGCCTGTGTAGCTGACCTGTCACACAGCTAGTTCAACCTTTTGATCTGTTAAGCCTTAATCTAGATAAAGAAAAGAATTTGTTTAAAATTTGGTTAGCCTCCTATTCACCCCCTCTAGTCGGCACCTACGATCCTTTCAGAACTGTTGGCTACAGCCGCCTGATGAGAAGACTCAACGTGTTCTTGGGCATGTAAAAGACCGTCCTCCATGCTATGCAACCACTGCTTACCCTCAAGGGTGTTCAGATCCATAGTAGCTGGCTGTCGGAGCCAGTTTTGGACCTCGGAAAAGTGTTGAGCGGCCCTATAGCTGAAAAACTTGGCATCTTGTTGGAGGTGAGAAGTGTCTTGACCAATCCGCCCAACATCCTGTGCCTGATCCCGAGATGTCCTCGGCTGTTGAGATTGATTCCCAGCAGCCGGTTGCAGATCTGTTGCACCGTCATCCCGAGCGGGGTTAGGTGAGGATCCATTCCCATCCCCGATAGCGAGATTTCTTAGGGGTATGATCTACTAGAAGTGTAATCTAGATCCATCATGGATCTGTCATTGGAGGTGATCTCCAGAAGTTTCTTCAACCATCTAGGTGTCCATAACCTGCTAGGGATAACCTTGACATAGGTATTACACGCTTACACCAACATTTTGGCGATCGGAAGATCCTAGAGTGACTCCATGGGTCCTGGCGTACTCATCATCAGGGGAGAAGTCACCCAGCTACACCTGGTCGTTCATCGACTCCTAGCCGATCGGAGTGGGGAAGTTGTCGTAGAACCCCTAGTCCGAGAAGCTGAAGCTCATTGTGATCTTTGGTGACGACATCAATGGAAACTTGGTGACATTGGCTTAAGGGGTCCCCATGGCTGGTGCCATCTATCGATGATCGGTAAACCCTTAATCTTACGTAATACGTGGTGAAAACAGTAGGGGTAGGGGACAACCAGTCGTACCAACCCAAGTTGTTGGAAGCCAAAGATTTTATATAGTTTCCAGCCTCCCTGAGGATAACAACCATATGTCCTGTGTGTCTTATATTGATCTTGACACAGAGTACAAGGGAATAGCTAGCCAGTTGATATCGGGAGTGTTGTCTTTCCTTCTACTTGGCTCGGAGGTCTCCTCGGGTGGATGTATATGGCTTCGAGTGTTGTTGTCTATCTGAGTTGAGATGTCCTCTTCACTTTGGCTTGTTCTCTCCACAGGGCCTTCTGGTTCCTTATAAAGAGAGTATCCCGTGCCTAACATGGACTCGTCTCGGAGTAGGACTCCTGTCATCCTTAAACGTCGTGATAAGCTTCCTTGTTTAAGGGTATTCAGACACCTACAGATGGTTTTCCTTATCCTCCTAGAGACCTTCCCAAGTACGGATGTTGCTCTGGGTATCTAGGAGATCCCTGGGTATTGTATAAGGATATTGTCATCACATACAGTAGAGTTATACTACTCATCATCAAAAGTACTCTCTTGTTGTTTAATTGAGTATAGGACCGCCATTCTATTAAGAGGGGTACTTCATAGCAGCTTAGTGGTGAATTTAGTGCTCAAATTGACCAATGCAATCTTTGGAGAGAGTCACAAATTCACAACACAAACACTGGGATAGTTTTCCTTAGCAAAATCGGATGTTCCGATATGAAGATCAGATGTTCCGATATGAAGATCAGATATTCCGATTGGATCAAACTTTTGGATTTTGTGCACCCTGGGTTCTCGGGTTGCTATGCTACAAAGGATCGAAATCTCTGATCGTTGGATTGAAACTTGTAATCAAAGTCAAACAGTCTGAAGGGTTCTCAGGCCTGTGTGTTGTATAGTATGGAAATATCCGATTGTTGGATCGGAAGTCTCAATCCACTCCGTAAGGTCTGATTTATCTGAGTCCTGAGTTCTTGGTTTCTTTATTAGAGCTCATCCCAAGTTCCAATGAGCATATCGAAAGTTCCGATCCTTTTCGGAATTTTTGTTTATCCTAAACCCTGCTCGCTCAGAAAAGAATATTGGATGTTTCGATTGTTGAATCAGATAGTCTGACGTGTGCTTTTTGACACGTCTGTGTGTGGCTAGTGGTTTGTAGTCATTGGAATCTGAAATATCAAAGGTTCTAATCATAGGATTGGAAGATCCAATGTATACTAAAAAAAGTTTCCAACGGCTCAGAAATAAGAGGGGGCTATTTATACCCACCTTCACTCTTCCATTTTCAACCTTTGCTCATTTGATTTCCTGCCCACCTAAAGAGCAAGCCCCTCTCCTCTCCCAAGAAAAATCCTCACCACCTTTGAGAGAGAGATTTGAGAAAGAGGGATTGAGTGCTAGAGAGCAAAGAGTTGATCTTGAGCACTAGGGTTTCCATCCAAGCTTCTTCGTGCACACTTGTTACTTTTGGAGGTTGAGGACTCCTAGACGGTTAGGAGTTGCTCACAAGCTCCCAACTTGTGTATGGTGAGCCGTGAGAAGGATTGTGAAGGTTGGATCTCACCTTCGAAAGGGGCATCACAAGGAAGTTAAGGAGTGCTTTCTACAACCTTGGGAAGAAAAGGGTTGAAAGAGACCTGGCTTAAGTGCAACCGAGCCCCTCAACGGAAACGAAGGATCCTCCCAAGGATCCAAACTTCGGGAACAACATCATCACGTCTCCTCTCCCTTTGGTTTATTCCTTCCGCTCCCTTTACTCTTGTGCAAGCTTATTAATCATGTAGAGTAATTCTTGTTATTGCTAGCATCATTTAGGATTGACTCAGTCTAGCTTGCATTAGAGAATGCAATTATCTTGTTAAGGCAGAGAATGTGATTAAAATTTGTAGTGGCTTATTCACCTCCCCCACAGGCCGTCATCTCGATCCTTTAAGATCATGTGCCTTGTATTGTCTGTATTGGTACTCATATTCCCAGGGCTTCAATTTCTTGCTTTCAATCCTTCTGGTTAGATCAACCAAGATTCTTTGATTGTGTTCGACAGCACTGGCAAAAGGTTGGTGGTGGGACTCAGATCAGTAACATTTTGTGACAGAAATTCAAGCTTTTGAGGCACGGGCTCAAATGGTGGATTAAAAGTATGTCTACCCTCAATTGGCTCATCGCACGATGTAATCAAGTCATTTTTTTCCTAGATGGTCTTGAGGAGTAGCATCCTCTCAGCATACTAGAAGCAAATTTTCTCATTCTTGTGAAGGACCATTTATCTTCTCTTCTGCAGGCTCAGAATCTCTATTGGAAGAAGTGATGCACAATTCGATGGGTCCAACTGGGGGAAGAAAACACTAAATACTTTCACACCATGGCTACAGAGAGTTATAAAAGGAATACAATCTTGGTGCTTTGTACCGCCGATGAGCACCAGCTCATGGAGCATGCTGATAAGGCGGTGGCTCTCCGGAGTTGTTATCATGATCATATGGGAGCTTCGCTGTCACTCTCCATGGGGTTCGACTTATCTGCCCTGTTGTGCCAGGTGGATGGTTTAGATGCTCTTGCAATCCCGTTTACGGAGGAGGAAATTGACAAAGTGGGTGCACAAATGCCTTCTGACAAAGTGCCAGGACCTAATGGCTTTACTGTTCTTTGCTTGAAGCAATGTTTGCCGATTATCTGCGCTGACTTTCACAAGATATGTACAAATTTTTATGGTGAACGGATTAAATTGAATAGCATCAACAATTCCCAAGAAGCCGTCACCGGAGACAGTCAATGACTTTCGACCATATCCTTACTCAACATTTGCCTCAAGTTCCTCTTGAAGCTTGGTGCAAATAGGCTTCAACGAGCTAAGTTAAATTGTGTGCATGCCAACCAATATGGTTTCCTCAACAACTGCAAAATCAGAGATTGCCTTTCTTGGACATTTGGATATCTTCATTAATGCAAGCAATCAAAGAGAGAGGTTGTCCTCGAGCTTGATTTCGAAAAGACTTTTGATACCATCGAGCATAGCACCATACTTCAGGTCTTACAGCACAAGGGTTTTCCTTGCAAATGGGTGGCATGGATGAAGGAAATTTTGTCTTTTGGGACTTCGGCCATTCTCCTCAATGGAGTGCTAGGCAAAAAAATTCAATGCAAGCGGGGGGTGCATCAAGGGGACCCCCTTTCCCCCCTTTTATTTGTCTTAGTGGTCGATCTCCTTTAGTCGATTGTAAATGCTGCTTGTTGATCTGGCCGCCTTCTGTTGCCTCTCCCGGTGCATGCGATGGATTTTCTCATTGTTCAATATGTTGATGATACTTTGATCTTTATGCTGACCTGCCTTATTCAACTTGCCCATCTGAAGGATCTGTTGCATGAGTTCTTTCTTTCCACGGGGTTGAAGGTGAAATATGGCAAATTGATCTTGGTTCCTTCGAATGCATCGAAGGACAAGGTATTGTCTCTCACACAGGCTCTTGGTTGTGTCCACGGATCTCTACCCTTCACATACCTATAGTTGCCTCTGGGTACCACTAAGCCACGAGTACAAGATTTTCCCCCGCTTGTGGATGGGTTGGAGAGGCATCTTTGTGCAATCTCCTCCTTTTTATCTTATGGGGGCAAGTTGCAATCTTTCCTCGTTGCCTACTTTCTACATGTGCGTCCTTGAGCTCTTGGCTACAGTCGTTAAGCATATTGATCATGCTCATCGACATTGTCTCTGGAGTGGTACCAAGCAAGCAGCTGTCAAATAATCCCTCGTTGCCTGGGATATGGTTTATAAGCCAAAGCGTAAAGGTGGTCTTGGTGTGCTCAACTCATCTCTTTGGAATCAAGCGCTGCTTACATAAAATTTGCATAAGTTCTTCAATCATGCAGCAGTTCCTTGGGTGTCTCTCGTCTGGAATACCTACTACCTTCAGTGGGCACCACAGGGTATGAAAGCATGTGGTTCGTTTTGGTGGAAGGATATTCTCAAACTCACTAACATATCCTGTGAGATTGCTTCTTGCAAGCTTTCCAATGGGCGATCAGTTCTTTTATGCCAAAGTACGCTAGTCATGGTAGCCCAAGCAGTGCAGGTTCCTACTCTCTCAAAGTTCTTTTGTGTGCCTCTCTCTATATATGCCGGCCTATAAGGAGTTCTTGGCATTCAGTGATCTCATGCAAAATATTGGTTAGGAGTCAGATCGCCTGGGTATATGGAGTTATGTTCGGGGACAGCCATCTATACTTCCTGCGAGTTTTATAATCTGGTTTATCGGCATATGCAAGTCCCTTCGCAGTTGCATTGGATTTGGCGCAGTAAGTGCACGATGAAACACAAAGTTTTTGCATGCTTAATCATGATGGATCGTCTTAATACATGAGCCATGCTTAAGCGCCGGCAAATGCATCTTTCTTCTGGTTACTGTTGCGTTCTTTGTGTTCGGCATGTGGAGAAAACTATATCTCATCTTTTTCTAGGATGTTGGTTTAGTAGATGCTGTTGGACCTATCTTTAGATTGATTGGGCCCTAGTGGTGAGCTTCATGAAAGGCTTCAGCATGCCAAAAGACAATTTGGTTGGCAGTTCTTCATGGAGATTCTAATCCTTGCTGCATGAAATGTGTGGAAACAGCGCAATACCAAAATCTTTAAGGGATTATCACCTTCCTTTCATGCTTGGCATCAAGCTTTTCTTCTGGATGTGACCTTGCTTATGCATAGGATGAAATTAGAACATAAAACCTTCCTACTCTGTATATTTTTGTTGTTTCTTGTATATATTTGTAACCTAGGGTTGTATGGCCTTTTTTTAATATACCGTAGGGGCCTCTCCTGCAGTTTCTTAAAAAAGGGAGAGAGGAGCACGAGCCTGTTAGATGGTGGTGGGCATGGTGGTTTAGATGAAGAGAGAACTGATGGTGACATCGTATCTGAGTCACGCGCTAGCTTAGCCTGATAAGCAGGGTCCGCGTTGACAAAACAGGGACAAATGTTAAAGTGGTGTAACTTCCATTATAAGGGCCTATATTGTGATGAGACGGTGGTCCGATCTTTTGGTGAGACGAAGGTACCTAACAGTTTGGTGGAGTTTGACCTTGACGATCCGACTATACCGTACGCGACGGTATGCCTTAGGAATCGCTAAACCAACCTCCGATGGTTATTGACCTTGCCGTAGGCACAATCAACCTGAACAACGAAGTTTGAGTTCCTGCAAGCAACCGAAGAACCAGTAAGAACTATGATAAATTGCAATATAAAATTACGAGTATTAAATTGGCACAAGAGATAGAAGAAAGTATATTGGGATTCCACTGGCGATATAAACAAGGCGGTAGTCCTACACGACTTGTAGATGCGATGTAATAAGACGGTAGTCCTACACGACTTGTAGATGTGATATGTAGCAGTAGCTAAACAACTCAATGAAACCCAAAAATTAAAGAGAGAATCCTAGGGGGTATATAAAGACAATAGGTGATCTATTATAGAAGCAATCTCAGATTATTTTGGCTGTTGTGATCTGCTCGTAAGAAATTTGGAGATGGGGTTGGACAAGTTGGAAAGAGCACGAGATAAGCTTTCCAAAGAGTCCAAGATCACCCAACTCGGAGTCCGTATGCTCAAGATAAAGATGTTTGAAGTCAGGGCTATTTCAGCAATCCGAATCAGAGTCTAGATCTTATGGGACTCTATCTCTAGCTCTTCTTGGACCAAAAGTGACGTGGGAAGACTTCTTATACAACACAAATTCATGTGGCACATGGTTATAGTCACATAGACTTCATTCCCTCCTCCTCTTGAGAGTTTGAACTTGAATCCTCGCATGTTCTTGAAGATCTTCAGGAACCTCATTTTATTCTTTGTAGCTTCAGCAGCGGACGTAGTTGAAGTAGTGGTAGTAGAGGTGGCAACGGGTGTATCTATGGGTGTCATGTCCTCATCATATTGAGTAAAAAAGAGAAATTTTTTAATAGAGTGATCGCTGATAATACAGACAACTAGGTGGAGAAAATTGGGATTTGCTCTTTTCAAAGGATCAATGTGGTATACATTAATGAGTAAATTTTTAGAACTTCAGATCTTTATAACTACCGAGAACTACATATTTCACAAAACTACACCTTTTTTGAGAAAAAAACTACACTTACTTTGTATCATGATTTTAGAAAAGTATACATTTTATGAGGTCAATGAAATTACAGTGACCCACCTATCAGTCACCCGTAGCTCTGTGGAGTAACCCGTTATGAAATGCCCTAGTTCCATTCATAATTGTGTGGTTTTCGTTGGAAAACCATAAAATGTGTGGTAGAGTGATGCAAAACAGATGTAGTTTTTTGAAACACCAGTTATTAATTGGAAGCAACTAGCCATCGCTAGACCGATCCCAGCTTAAGATGAGACTATCATGGCAACATTTTTTCATGTTCATAGCAACATTTTTTTACTCACATAACATATAAGTAAAACGAATGCAACAGCTACATGCATCATTAGTACATCTAACTTTAAATTTAAATTTTCAGGACTCATAATTAAGTTGTTGCATCAACAAGATGTTACAACAAACTCACTGTAAAATAAAAATAAATTGAATTAGATCGATGCACGTAACAAGATCAGCAAGACGTTGCAACATACTCACTATACGATTGAAAAAAAATTGTGTGAATACAATATCACAAATGCACAACGAATTAGCTCGAAGCACGCAACAAGATCGGTAAAATGTTTATAACAAATTCTCTGTATGATTAAAACAAACTTTTATGTAAATGCAATATCATGGATGCACTTGTGCAACAATTTTTCTGAATGGATTGTTGAAACAAATCCATCAAACATATACGACTATCTTGAACTCTATACACAACATAAACAGAACACTAGTGCAGTGGTGAAAGAAATTTGGAGATGACCGACAACGTTCAGTCCATCCACCCGAGTAGCTCAACTGGGCCACAGTGGCGGAGACGGGTGTGAGAATCTGAACTCAAGGTTGTCAGCGAGCTCAGTAATGCTTTTGGAGCGGATGGTTCACAGGGTTCGAGCAGTGAGGAATGTGGGCGCACAAGGTCATCACGTGTGGGAGGTGGACTAGCTCTGGCTCCAGCACTGGAGGAGGTGTGTCCGTAGAGGCCCTAGAGAGGAAGGAGGCAAGGAAAACATCTAGATGCTGAGCATGAGGTTGGAGTCGAGATCAGTGGCGTGAACACTAGGCTCAAGGAAGGTAGCCGAGGGAGAGGTTTAAATCCATCCCTCTGCTTTGCATGGTATCATCGATGGGTATTCGATGACGGGGGACCTAACTTCGCCGCCATGGGTGGAGACCGGGAGTCACCGAGCGGAGGAGGCACCGTTGCTACATACAATTGTTTCGGCTCCAGTTTGGTGTTTAGATGGATGTTTCCATGTGACCGGCGGTGCTAATGTCAATTTTCGTAATTTGTGGGAATTTGAGTGGGCTGCACATCAACCATCAGATGTAAATCCAGATCAAGATCAACGACCACCAACACAACTGAGCGAAACGTTCCCATCGGACTACGGATGCAAAGCGTTTTTCTTATTAATTTGATAGTTTGTGAAGGAGAAATGTAGTTTTAAACTTTTTACTCTATCAATCAACTCGGTCAGTTAAATCGCCGGTTATAAAGTCAGCAATCGACACTGGAAACGTACCTTCCCAACACCTTGGGTCATCATTCCATAAGGTTGATCCGAAATATTCCCTCGAGTTCTTAAAAAAGGACGCTTCAAACATTGACATGGTCTTCAAAATGTAATTTTAACCACTGATTTTTGTTATAATATATAAATATAATTTAATAAATATACAATATCATGAAAGAACTTTTCGAGATAAATCTATTTGTATAATTTTCAAGTGCCCAAGCTATTCGTTCATTCAGGCAACCGATTTAACTCAACATTTTGGTGCATTTCACCTGACCACTGCACTATATATGAAGACAGGAGGGACTTTGCTCTTGCAAGCTGGAGGATCTCAGTCGTCCTACCACCTGCCCTGCATATGCATCACCACACTCACTGTGACCCTCTACTAAAGTACTCCACACAGTTAGACTGCTTAGGAAAAAGGTTCAAATAGTTCCCAAGGCACAAACAAACCAGTTACCCACCTGAAAAACAGCAAAGGCAATGACCGTTCTTGTGGTAATGGCAATTCGTCCCATGATCCCACCCGATGAATTTCAGCTGCAGCATGAATCACATCACCACACACCAAATCTAATATCTTTGAGCTATGTAAATTCTGAAACACGAGGAAACACCTGAATTTTGAACAGCCCAACAGCACAAGCTTCCAGAAACTGCACCTATTAGTGGGAGGCAACAATTCGTGACAGGCTCTATAGACGTGTTCGATGTGCTAAACTTTCTGTACAACTATATATGCTGGTGTCCCAGATCATCTAATCTCTTTTAGTTACCGCAATATCTACAGAACTGGGCATGCAAATTTTCGCTCTACATAAGCAGCATTCCTATGTCAGGCTACAACAGCAGTAGTCTTGAACCATACGCAAAAACCTCAACTCTGACTGATGCCATGGTTCTAAGTTCCAGCATCAGAAAAAGCTGACTGAATGAATCGAAGCATCTTGATTCTTGAATGTAATCAGAAGAATCTACAACTTCGGGAGGATTGCACTGGTAATATGAGCGAGAGATCAATCTACAGCTAGTGCTTGGAGCTCACGCCGGTGTCCCCAAGTGAGGGTTTTGTGGGTTCTCTGCATATACGACATGATATGCTGCAACGCAAGCCTGTGGCCACGCAATCATCATTCGGCACGGCACCATTGCAACACGAAGCAAAATGAAAAATTAGAAAAACAGGGAGTATAGAACAGCAAGGGACATCTACACTTCACAATTCGATGAGAGTAATGTTGGGTCGTTATCCTTTTCAGTGGATAAATAACAGTATCTCTCTTTTTTGGAAAATAAACGTATCTCACTAAGACAGCCTAAAAGTAAATCCATATTTTATAGAATTATTGCTGCTTACTAGTATATATTCTCTGTAGAAACTAGCTTGTGAGGCTTATGGATGCAATCAACTAAAAACTCAAGTGGCATAGGCATGCAAAATGTTGAACTATACAGATTTACGCTAATTCTTGTAAACAAAACACCAAGACAGCTTCCAATCAGTTTTACTAATGCAGACAATATGGCTCTTCCTGCAAACAAAAGACTAAAACAAATTCAACCAGGTTTCACTAATATAGACAATATGATGCTTCTTGACATTTGCCAACAAAAGACCAATGCAAACATCAGTTCTCACCAATGCAGATAAGCACAGGAAAAACAGAGGGACATGGATTGAGTAGAATACCATGTAATAACCGATGAGAAATGCATAGATCGCTACGGGAAGAGCTAGCTCCTAGTGATCCCTATCCATTGCCAGTGCCCGTGAGCCAGCAACCGGTGAGGCCAAAGTGCCTCCTGCGACAGCAGAAAGGAAGAAGAATGAACCACTGAGGTCTGAATCAACAAGCTTTGCCATCCCACGGAGAACAAAAAGGGACCACACATCCCGCGAAGCCACACAGAATGCCTTCCCCCGCGCCCCCACATGCACAAAACCCCAACGGTTCACCCGTCCCATCATTTTCTCTGAAGCAGCCAGGCAGCAGCCCCGGCATGAGAAAAGAAACTCGTCATTGCCCCCTGTCACAGTGTTAATCGCTCGAGCTAAACCCCGCACTGCTGCAATCACCGGGATAACCACAGCCCCCATACATAGTGTTAGGTATTAATCTCCTTAGCGTTAGCTTGATCAGCACCTAGCCGTGCCCTAGAACACCTAGACATGATCAACAGTGGGTATTGGTGGCACTTACACCCGTTGGAGGAAGACGCCATGGCTGTAGTGGTGGTGGTGGTCGTGGTCGTGGGCGCGTGAGGAAGATGAGGTCGGTGTAGGCGTAGCAGCGGGAATCGGCGGCCCTCGGGTCGCCACCGGCACTGTCCGGTGGCCGGCGTCGTCGTCCTGGTGGTGTCGGCCTTCCCAATGCTCCAGCACTCCCTCGGATCGGCTCGGATCTTAGAGGTGTTAGGGTTCGGGTTTTAGCTCATGTGAACGTGTTCAATGTTAAGCCCCGGGAATCCCTCTTTTATATGGCGCTGTGCAATGGGGGACCAAAACCATTAGTTGGTTTGGCGCCCCCGATCAGGGCGCGAGTTGTTGGGGATGCACATTGGTGCATGGCCCCATCCTTATCTCCTCGATTGACCGAAGAGCATTCCAACATTCTCCCCCTTGATCGTAAGGTCAAATCTTAATAGAAACATACACCAAAGCAAGGTGTTACAGTGACCAATGAAAATGCCACTGAACCTCAGTACTTATAGTATACCATCCTATTTCGAAATAGAGAACATATTACTTAATGGGAGATGGTTTCATTCGATGGTCCCTTATTCCAGGATCAAAGGCTTTCCAGTAAACCCATGCCGGCTACATGATTGCAAAAAATACTGGGTGATAAGTCTTTTGTAAGTGGATCCGCAAGCATTTCTGTCGTACTTATATGCTTAACATTAATGGTATGATCCTAGATTCTATCTTTCACAATATGCTACTTAATGTCGATGTGTTTGGCAGCACCACTCGACTTCTTGTTACTCGTATAGAAAACTGCGGGTTCATTGTCGCAGTACAACGTTAGTGGTCTGGAAATACTATCCACCACTCTTAATCCGGGAATAAAATTCTTTAGCCATACAGCCTACCCGGTGGCCTCATAACATGCTATAAATTCCGCCTGCATCGTGGAAGATGCAGTAATCGTTTGTTTGGAGCTTTTCCAAGAAATAGCTCCTCCTGCGAGTGTGAAGATATATCCTGAAGTGGATTTTCTACTATCGACACACCCGGCAAAATCTGCATCTGAATAACCAACAAATTCCAGGTTATCAGATCTTCGATACGTTAGCATCTAATCTTTAGTGCCTTGCATATAGCGTATGACTTTCTTAGCTGCCTTCCAGTGGTCCGGTCCTGGATTTGATTGATATCTGCCAAGCATCCCGGTGACAAAAGCCAAGTCAGGAAGCGTACAGACTTGAGCATACATGATGCTTCCGACAGCAGAAGCATAAGAAACCGACTTCATCTGATTAGTTTCATATTGGTTCCTTGGACATTAAAATGTCCCAAACTTGTCGCCCTTGACTATAGGGGCAGGTGAGGTAGAGCACTTATGCATATTATATTTCTTTAGTACTCTCTCAAAGTATGTCTTTTGTAATAGTCCCAACATGCATTTGGACCTATCCCGGTGAATCTCAATGCCGAGAATGTATGAGGCTTCACCAAGCTCTTTCATATCAAAATTGGAGGATAAAAATCTCTTGGTCTCGTGCAACATATCCTTATCGCTGCATGCCAACAGAATATCATCCACATATATGACTAAAATGGTGAACTTGCTGCCTTTAAACTTGATATATATGCAGTTGTCCACCTCATTCTCCTTAAAACCAATAGTTCTGATGATTTGATCAAACTTAAGGTACCATTGTCTTGAAGCTTGTTTTAAGCCATAAATTGACTTCTTTAAACGTCATGCCATGTGTTCTTTTTCTTCCACAACAAAACCCTCTGGTTGTGTCATGTAAACGTTCTCATTCAAGTCGCCATTAAGGAACAGCGTCTTAACATCCATTTGATGTAGCTCCAGATCATAATGAGCTACGAGTGCCATGACTATCCTGAAGGAATCTTTGGTTGAGACCGGTGAGAAGGTTTCATTGTAATCAATTCCCTCTCTTTGTGTAAAGCCTTTTGCTACAAGTCTCGCTTTGAACCTTTCGATGTTTCCTTTGGAGTCATACTTAGTTTTGTAGATCCATTTACAGCCTATCCTTTTAGCTCCTTCAAGAATTTCTACTAAGTCCCAAACATCATTCGAGCTCATAGATTTTAATTCATCTTCCATGGCATCAAGCCACTTGGACGAATTTTCTCCTTTAATGGCTTCCTTATATGAGGTTGGGTCTTCCACCTTCCCTATGTCATTCATATCCCCATTCATATAAACAACATAATCACTTGGGATAGCAGACCTTCTTTCTCGGTGTGACCTTCTCACAGGCTCATTCGTGACTTCATTATTTATCACCGCTTCATTTGTGGCTTCATTCTTTATCTCAGGGAAATGTTGAGGCTCAACATTAGGTGCTGCATTAGAATTTTCTTGATCCTCAACATTTGGTGCGTCGACATTAGGTACTGCATTGTTTACTGGGGTGTTGAACACTGTCGTTGGAATAAGTCTTTCTTGGACAACAGGGAATGGAACACACACCCGTTTCTCCTCAAGATCTACATTCCTTGGCTCAACCATTTCATTATCCTCAAAGAACACAGCTTGCCTCGTTTCCACAAACTTAGTTGTGTGATTTGGACAGTAGAAACGATATCCCTTTCCCTTACGAGGGTATCCTATAAAATGGCAGCTAATGGTCTTCGAATCTAATTTCTTAATTTGTGGATTGAATACCTTAGCTTCAGCGGGGCACCCCCACACACGTAAATAATTCAAGCTCGGCTTCTTTCCTGTCCACATCTTGTAAGGTGTGTTCGGTGCTGACTTAGTGGGAGCCAGATTAAGTACATGTGCGGCTGTCTTTAGTGCCTCCATCCATAAATTCATTGGTAAAGTTGAGTGACTAAGCATGCTACGCACCATATCCATAAGTGTGCGATTGCGATGCTCAGCCACTCCATTTTGCTGAGGTTCACCAGACATTGAATATTGGGCAATTATTCCATTTTCAGCGATGAACTTTGCAAAAGGTCCAGGAATTTGCCCATAAGGAGCGTGTCTTCCATAGTATTCACCACCACGATCAGACCTTACAACTTTAATCTTTAGATTTAGCTGATTTTCAACTTCAGCTTTATATATCTTAAATTTGTCTAAAGCTTCAGATCGATCGTGAATAGGATATATGTATTCATAACGTGAGTAGTCATCTATGAATGTGATGAAATATTCAAAGCCGTCCACAGACTTTACATTGAAGGGTCCGCATATGTCAGTATGTATAAGGTCAAGGATCCCTTCGGCTCTTATTGCTCCTTTCTTAATTATCTTAATATATTTTCCTTTTATGCAGTCAATACAATTGTCCATATCAGAGAAGTCTAAAGGGTGAAGAATTTCTTCTTTTATTAAACGTTCCATTCTCCCCCTCAAAATGTGGCCCGAACGACGATGCCACAATTTCGAAGAAGGATTTTGACTTCTCATTTTCTTATTGACATTTTCATGACTACATTCATTCACATTCGCAACACATACATTCATGTCATTTTGAGATTCACAAAGAGATAACATATATAGTTTGCCTCGTCTGACACCAAGTCCAACAATATCATTATTCAACTTAAGCATACATCGTTTATTATGAAACGAACATTCAAAACCAAAATCATCCAAACAAGATACGGAACTCAAATTCCTACTTAAGGTAGGTACATAAAGAACATCATGAAGCCGAAGTAGAAAGCCCATGTGTAACTCCAAGGTGAGAGATCCCACAGCTTCAACATCAACTTCTTGATCATTTGCCACCTTAAGCTTTCTTGTTCCCCTTCTTAAAGTTCTTCTTGTATAGAATCCCTGTAAGGAATTTGCAACATGTATTGTTGCACCTGAGTCAATCCACCAAGTACTTTGGAAATAATCAACATAAAGTGATTCATTAACAAACATAATTTCATCAGTACCTTTCTTGTTGAGTCACTTTAGCCATTCAGTACAATCTTTCCTGAAATGGTCTGGCCTCTTACAGAAATTGCAAAGATAATTTCCTGCAACTCCAGACCCAATTGCTTCTTTTCATGCTTTTTCTTTCCCTTTAGGGCTCATAAAAGGTTTCTTATTGGGCTTATGATCGGCAGGTGCTTGAAACTTTCTTTTGGCATGACCAATGTGAAGTGCTTGATCCTTTTCTTTTTCAGCACGTAGCCTTTCTTCCTCTTGAGCACAGTGAGCGATCAACTCATTCAGGGTCCACTTCTTTTGTTGAGTATTGTAGTTGATCATAAATGGCCCAAAATCTTTAGGCAACGAAGTCATGATAAAGTAGACCAAAAAATCCTCATTAATTATCATATCCATAGATTTGAGCTTAGCTGCTGCATCACTCATCCTAAGAATATGATCCCTTATGTTGTCATTGCCATCATACCTCTCATTAGTAAGCCTCTAAATGAGACTTGTAGCATACGCCTTTGAGGAGCCCTTGAATTGCTCCTCAATGGACTTTAAGTAATCAGAAGCATTAGGACTTTCGGGGATAGCTCCCCTAATACCTTCAGAGATGGCCATTCTCATTATTGGGAGAGACATCCAGTTGGAGTCCTCCCACTTTTCTACCTTAACATCATAAGCCCTTTTGAGTTCCTCATACCTAGCTACACCTGCAACAGGTGCAACTAGCTTGGCTTCCCTCAACGCAAGGTCGAGTTTATTGAGCCCTAAAGCACACATAACTTGATCTCTCCATGTTGAGAAATTACTCCCCGTAAATGGTTCAATGTGGTCAACGGACTTGGCCACATGAACAGTAGCGGAAGCTGTCAATATATTCAAAAAATTCATAAGTAAAGGATACATGATAAATTTGCATAAAATTAATTCTAGTTCACATCACCGTTGGGCAGAAAACGAAAAAGAATTAATTAACATAAAAGGGAGTGGCTCAAAATTATAAATCAATGTTGGTCAGAATTATAACTATGAGCCAAGCAATTCTTAGAATAAATATCAATTTTGTGACATTAATTTTCAGCATTAAATTCATATTTAAAATGAGATCATTATTAAAGAAAATGCTATAAAAAATGCATTTATCATTAAAATTTTCTGAATAAAATTTCTCGTTGGTTCCATTTTATCCAGAAAAGTTAAACATGAATTTCAGAACATTATTTGGGCATTTTTAAAGTTATTTAACAGTGCAAAAGCATTAACAGAAAATTTTAAAATTAGGAAAATGCATTGATAAATAAAAAGCCCAAAAATTTTCATTTGGCCCAAATTTCCCACGGCAGCCCATTTGAAATCTCGGTCTAGTAGCGAAAAAGGAAAAAAGAAAAGCACTGGATCATCAAAACTTGGGCTGCAGCCCAGGGCGAATGCGGCCCACTTGACTCCCCCCGCATCCCCGCTCCATGCGTGGGCCAGGAAAACCTGGGCCGCAGCCCAACGGTGGAGACGGCCCGCTTAAGTTCTCCCGCAGCCCCGCTTCATCCAGCGCCATCCGATCGAATCGGACGGTTCACTCCGATCCCGCACAGGACAAAACCCGCACCGGCTGAAAAAAACCCTACACATTTCCCCCTTCTCCCCCGCATTTCTCGCTCCCGAGAGAGAGAGCCGACGGCCCGAGCGCCCGACTCGCCAGAGAAGACGGCGGCGCAGTGGCTCCGCTCACCGAAGAAGCATGCTTCGGCCTTGGGCCGCGCGCTTCTCCGTCGAGTAATGCCGCCGTGTCACCCGTACGGCGTTCCAGTGGAGGCATTCCGCGCATCGCCTCCGAGGAGGACGACGGCGTCGCGGCATCGGCGTCCTCGCACGGCAGCGCGGCCGTGCGGTCCCCGAAGGGTGGAAGACACCGACGCGGCGTCATGATGTAAGTCCCGAAGACCCTTTCCTTAGAAAATTCATTTTAGGGTTTCAGATTTGGGGGAAATCAATTAGGGGACATGGGATTGGATTCGGAATCTACTTGATTGAATGAATTTGTGTTGATCCCCTCCTTCTCATTGCTTAATTCGGGGCACGTTAGAAAATTGGCTCGGACAGAGGGGAATTTAGGGTTCTAGAGCAGCTAGGGTGGCTCTGATACCAATGTTAGGTATTAATCTCCTTAGCGTTAGCTTGATCAGCACCTAGCCGTGCCCTAGAACAACTAGACATGATCAACAGTGGGTATTGGTGGCACTTACGCCCGTTGGAGGAAGACGCCATGGCTGTAGTGGTGGTCGTGGTCGTGGGCGCGTGAGGAAGATGAGGTCGGTGTAGGCGTAGCAGCGGGAATCGGCGGCCCTCAGGTCGCCACCGGCACTGTCCGGTGGCTGGCATCGTCGTCCTGGCGGTGTCGGCCTTCCCGATGCTCCAACACTCCCCCGGATCGGCTCGGGTCTTAGAGGTGTTAGGGTTCGGGTTTTAGCTCACGTGAACGTGTTCAACGTTAAGCCCCGGGAATCCCTCTTTTGTATGGCGCTGTGCAACGGGGGACCGAAACCATTAGTTGGTTTAGCGCCCCCGATCAGGGCGCGAGTTGTTGGGGATGCATGTTGGTTCATGGCCCCATCCTTATCTCCTCGATTGACCGAAGATCATTCCAACACATATGTCACCAAAGGCTGGCCCCGATACTATGCCACAGAATGCTTCAACAGCACCACCTAACATACGGACTCCATAGACAAGCCGTGCATGTGCCAGTCTTGCCACAGCCACATAGACAAAGTACCGCGGCACCTGCATAGTCCATGACATGCTCACCAGGAGTGCAGCCACATAAACCATCTGGAAGTTCATGAAGTGTCCTTCTGCAGCTGCAATGCAGCTGATGGCAACTGTCCAGAAGGCCATATAGCCAAACGCAGCAAGGATAACAAAAACAACAAGGCAAGAAGCAGTAAATGGCAAATGTGCTCCATTGACAGAGGTGGCAAGTACTGCAGCGGCATGCCGAAGATGTGGACCAGTGGCCCAGCAACTGTATAGTGCCGTTGCAATGGCAATCAAAACTATGAGCACTCCAATACCAAGGGCAGCACCATCACCAACAAGGAGTATCACTACATCGCAGGCAAGTGCGAGAACAGGAGCTGCCCAGAGAGACATTTTGATGGCTTTTGGAGAATTAGTGACAGCAAGGATAGTCCAAAAGCAGGCAGAAATAATCGATAATATCACAGAAGAGGCAAGTGGAATGAAGTTCGCGAAGGGCTTGTAGGTAGGATTCTGGCGGGAAGAAGCCTGGACACCAAGGAAGATTGTGAGGGCGATGAGAGCAAGGAGGTGCAAGATGAACAGGATCTTTGTGACACTGGCTGTGAAACCGCTGCAGCAACCACGACTATCAAGGACTGCAATGTTGCCAAATGCTGGGGAGTAAATTTGCTCTTCTCTTTCAATTGCCACCTGAGGAAGTAGTGGTTGGAACGTTAGTGAAGTGGAATCTTAAAACCAAAACAACAAAGTTTAATAGTAGGAATTTGTTCATCCATTTTAGATGTGTTTCTTCAAATCTAGAGAACTGATAAAATTTTGCTATCTTTTAAATTAAAAGAACTCATATTTGGCTCATCAGTAATTAATTTTGTTGGACTAAAATATGAATTCCGTTATTGTCATCTGATTATTATGCTAAAAAACATGATACACTGATAGTACAAGCTATCAAGCAACAAAATCATGCCTGCAGCGATGCCTTGTAAATGATCCCCAAAAGGTATTCCCAACACCCATATCTATCACAGATGTTTTAAATTAATCAAGAACAAAGCTAATTTTTTTTAGATAATGGAAGAGTAAACCCTCGCGGCCTCTGCATCATACAATGCATACGGCTAACAATTTATTACAAAGTCCTTACATAAGAAGAGACCGAAGAATAAAACAAGGCCACATGTAGAATTAAATCAAGTACTACATAGCCTATTATGTGCACGCCGCCCAAACCGAGACATAAAGTCCCCGGTAAGCAACTCCAGTCGGTTGGTACCCTCCATCAAAGGCTCCTTGTGATGTTCCCGCTGCAACGTAGACCAAGATCACAAAAAGTTGGTACACGAGCATATAACCTGCATAGGATTAGATAGCTTTTTCTTATCAAAATTGCATCATTACTACACAACCAAATAGACCAACATAAAGTAGCAGCGCCAACTAAAATGAGTGGTTTGATACGTCTATCCACGCCCTGAAGCCAGGTTTGAAAAATATGAGAGATACTCGGTGGAGGTGGAATGAAGAAAGCAAAGTAAATCGTGTGCCAAACAAATCTAGCAATCGAACAATCAAAGAAAAGGTGTTGGATAGTCTCCTCCTGAGAACAAAAGCAACATCGAGTATCCCCATGCCAATTCCGTTTTGCCAGATTATCTTTTGTTAAAATCACTCCTTTACTGAGGTACCATACTAAATTTTTTATCTTAAGCGGTAAATTTAGTTTCCAAAAAAATTGGACCTGTAATTATGCTAGGAATACATGAAAGATGTATACATAGACTGTATAGAGAAGACCCTAGAGGAGTGAAGGCTCCATCTAAAAATATCATTTTCAGAGGTAAGCTGGATATGGGTCACCATCTGAATAATGGTATGCCAATCCGCTAAATCATTACCTAACAAAGTCATTCGGAAGAAACCATTCATAGGAGCCGAGCCTAACACTTTGGCTATTGTAGCGTGTTTGTACCTCGCAATATGAAAAAGCCGTGGATATGAAATACATAAGGGGGTGTTGCCAATCCAAACATCTTCCCAAAATCTAACTTTTGTCCCATTTCGAACTTGAAATCGTCCAAATTGTAGGAACTGCGCCTTAACCTTCATCAATCCTCTCCAAAAATGAGAATCAGTAGGTTTAACTTGTACTTGGGAGAGTGGTTTGGAATGCAGGTATTTAGAACGCAAAAGCTCCTGACTGACACCCTCCTCATGATAAAGCTTAAACAACCACTTACTTAAAAGACAAACATTTTGAGCAGTGAGGTCTAGTATGCCCAATCCTCCTTGGTCCTTTGGAAAGAAAAGAATCCTCCATTGTGCAAGGCGATATTTACGTTTGTGGTTATCGCTTTGCCAAAAGAACCTGGATCGATAAAAATCTAATCTCTTACGACCCCTTTGGGCAATTCGAAAAAAGACATCGTGGCAAGCTACTTAAAACAGAATTAATAAGGACCAAACGACCCCCGGAAGACAAATGCCTGCCCTTCCAACTGCTGAGCCTTTTCTCAAACCTGTCCTCTACCCCTTTCCAGTCGCGGTTACGAAGCTTCCTAAAGTGTATAGGGATGCCAAGATATTTGAAAGGGAAGATACCTACATCACATCCAAACAATTGGGTATATTGAGACACATACTCTTGGGCCTTACCGAAGCAGTAAATCTCACTTTCATGAAAGTTAATTTTCAAATCGGAGAGTTGTTCAAAGGTGCTCAAAATTAGTTTAAGATTTACAGCTTTTTCTAAATCATGATCTAAGAACAAAATTGTATCATCGGCATATTGCAAAGTGGACAACCCTTCCTCAATCAGATGAGGTACTACCCCCTGAGCATACCACAATTCTTCGCCCGCGATATCAAAATGGCTAACAAGTCGGCAACGATGTTAAAAAGAATGGGAAACAACGGATCTCCCTAACACAAGCTCTTATGGGTCTGAAAGAATGGCCCGACATCGTCATAATGTGATACATTATATCTAACTTAGCAAATTGAGGGACTAATGCAGGTCAGAATTGATCTTAACAGCTAATCTGATAGCAGTAAATTCACTAATGTTGCTAAAAGGCAAAATTGTCATCAGATAGCCTTCTCGCCAGAATAAAATGAATCTTTTCGCTACCAGCCTATAAGCCAGGGGGGTGGGTATATTTATTAAGATAATCCCAAATGCATCTGATCATTTAGCTGCAATTTGGTATTACCGGGTAAATTTTTTCATAATAAATTACAAGAATGATCTTTTACCCCACATTAAGCTGCAATAAGTGTTTTAAGTAATCATGTATGTAAGAACTTTTCGATAGACTAGCATATACTAGTTTATTTTAATTTTTATAGTAGCAGTGTAGCACAAGCAATTCCTACAACCTCGCGGGCCAACAACACGAACAAAACCACACACAGTAATTTACGAATTGACATGACATAATGCACCTGCTTCAGATATCTCATTCTAGACAAGCACATCAACTCATATTGACAATCACAATAATTGTACCAGAATTTTAAAGGGAGTCAATTTCAGATGCCAAGAGAGTTATATATTTCAAATATAATCACGGAAAAACCAGCTATTTTCTTCTATTACTGCAGAGTCACCACGCCGGATGTGCGATCATCCATGTTTCATCAAAGAATTGAGAATGTCAAAAGTAAACGAAGAACTATGTCACCAAATGGATCAATCCAAACGTGTGCGATCCCAAACTTTCCGGGCAAAGCAACACCGACCAAGTCATCTCATCAGTACGTCACTGCATCATCATTCGCAAACAAGCACGGGTTTCCACATCTACAAGATTAATGGAAATAATCAAAACTTATCCGAGTCCTATTTGGATTAAGATAGGAATTAGGAGTAGGATTAGAACTTCTAGTTCTAGTTAGTTTATATCAGGTTTTGCATCTATGTAAAGGGGGCAAGTTGTAAGGATCAAACACAACGAAAACAAGATTTATGAGAAGAAACAAAAGAAACAAAGGGTATATGAGGTGCCTTGGGCAAATTATTCGTGATCTTGTATTTTACGATTTATTTAATGTGATCGATCCTTGGACTAAAACCCAACAATTGGTAGCAGAGCAAGGAAGATTGAAGTTGCGGTTGCCCCGGAGAGAGGTGACCCCTTCGGGGCAGGCCATCGTCATTGAACGGAGAAGTAGCAGGCTATCGCTGCTTAGCATAGCAACGAAGAAGGAGAGGACAGAGGCGCATCTCACACTGAAGGATGCTGATGATGAACCAACGCTACTTTAATGGTGATGTAGCAGCAACAAGGTTAAGAGTCGTGTCTTTGTGTTATTTTAATTGAGTTTGTATGAGCACAACACTGAAATGTGACCAGTATATATGCACATGTAAGTCGAGTCAGGGTCGTTTGTGTGCGTCAATGAGGATCGAGCTTAGCATGTAGTGGGATGAGGACCAATGAAAGTGAGTCTCTCCGTGAGACTACATGAGACTAATGGTGTGTCTAGCCTGCACGTATTCTGCTAGATGCGGTAGCGTGACTGGTAGTCTGGATCATGCGTTAAGTTGAGTCGATGAGATGGCAACTTTAGATTAGAGGGAGATTGATGGAAATAATCAAAACTTGTCCGAGTCCTAATTGGATTAAGAGAGAGATTAGGAGTAGGAATTAGGACTCCCAGTTCTAGTTAGTTCATATCAGGTTTTGCACCTATATAAAGGGGGCAGGTTATAAGGATCAAACATAGCGAAAACGAGATTTATGAGAAGAAATAAAGAGAAACAAAGGGTATATAAGGTGCCTTGGGCAACTTATTTGTGATCGTGTATTTTACAATTTATTTCATGTGATCGATCCTTGAGCTAAAACCCAACAAACACCAGCAATAATACTAGGTTTAGACCAACCCCAATCCACAACCCTATATCCCCAATCCGTTACCGAACTTATACAACCAAGTGTACACATGAACAGCATCAAAACACCAAATTCAAACACATGAACTTGCGTGCATGAAACTGATTCGAGCAACACCAACACAAGCAAACGATTGCGAACGCATGCACATGATTCATTCGAATGAAATCGTTCAAGCAGAATTGACACAAGTAAATTATGTTCCAGAGTATGTAGCACAGGTCTTAGAACCTGTAGCCGCACCAGATTTGCCTTAACTTGAGGCCGACGGAGCTGTCTTGGTAGAATAATTCCATCCATACCCATGTCCTTATCCATATCTGCATTCCTATACTCATCCTCACATAGGCCATCATAATCCTCATAATTGTCATCACAAGCATCATCGCCTTGATCCGGGTCTTCACCACCCAACTGCACCACACCCTCTGTTGTAAGCTAAAAAGGTGCAATTTCTTCGCCATTTCAATTGACCTTTCAAAAGGTATTCTAGGAGAGTCCCAACATGCAATTTTCACCTTAGGAGACTCAAATAAGCTTTTAAATGTCCACTTCAATAAAGTTAAGCAAAATAATGAAGCAAGCCATAATATGAGCAAGAACTTTCCACACCATTTAGGGGGAATCCCCTTAAACCTGAACTCAAGACAGATTGAAGTTCTACATAATCAGCAATCTCTCCCTCCTAGGCATTAATCTTGTAGTGGCACCGGCACTCTGTACCTAAAAAAGAGGATGATCATATAAGTCAGACACTTTCTTCCAAGGGTTGAACCTAACTAATAAGTCCTTGACCCCTATCTTCCTAGGCTCCATGGCCATTGTTTCTGTTTGCAGCAAATCTCAGTTAGGTGCTTCTCTAATTCAATTGAAGTGGTCTCTCCCTTCTTGACAGTCACCACTCCACAATTTGTGGAATTTGATCACTGAGCTTAGCTATAGGACATCCACATGATAAGTGGCATATGGATGTTGTTTGTTCCACTGTGGGCAAATGTTCTATGTGGTACTAGATGTATTACAGATAAAACAAACTTTTGCCTTGATGCAATTGTCCACAAACTGTCCTGGTTCACCACATCACAGTGGTATTACAGATAAAACAATGCAAGTCAACAAAGCGTGTTAAAGCACAGATAATCCTCCAACCCACCCGAACCTCGAGCCTTAACATCCCTCGTCGTCTGCGGTGTTGATGGTGGAAGGAGCGTCACCGGAGGAGGAGGCCAAAGATGGCCGGAGCACGAGCAACAGTAGTGAAGCCGAGGAAGAAGGCTGGAGAAGGAAAAAGCAAGCAAGAGGAAGACGAATTGGTAAGCAAAAAAATTTGATTGTTGGTCCAAAACAAAACAGTCGACTACTGTTAGCATATCCGATAATTTTTTATGCAATGAAAAAGTGATCTCCCATCCTCTGCATTCATAGAATACACACATCTATTTTTGTCTATTAGGTAAAAGATTCAATGTCGACCTGTCCGAGATATGCATAACCACTGCATTTATCAACATTGTAATTAAGCTCACTCGACTAAAGAAGCAAAGATTCAATAATGATACGTACGACAGTTGGCTAAACCAGGAGTTTGCTAATTGTGGTTCGGTCATTGTTTGGCGCATGCAACCGTTCGAGCAGCATGCAGTTTCTTGTTGCCCTAACCAAGCTACGTGAGCCATCATGCATGCATGTGCGAATGGCCACGAATACTTCAGGTATGCCGGTATCACTACTACAGCTCCCAGCAACCATTTCTTGTTGCTTGTTGCAAGTTGTAACTCCTAACACGCGTACATACTCCTATATAAAAGGGAAGCCAGAGCCACTGTTGCCATCCAAGCATCTCAACATCGATCTCCCTCGGCCTCCAGTCCTCTGTTGAACAGTACACGTACGTACGCCCACATCTCAAGCTGCCATGGATGCCATTTCCAATGCTATGCACATCCAAATGCCCCCTCTGACCCAAGAATCCTCCTCTCACGAGACGATGCCAGGGCCGAGCGACACCGCTAGGCCGGCGGCGGCGCAGCCGGTCGACAAGACCCTGTCGAGCGCATCGGACCTCGTGAAGCTGCTGCCGACCGGCACGGTGCTAGCCTTCCAGGCGCTCGCGCCGTCCTTCAGCAACCACGGCATCTGCCACGCGGCCAACCGGTACCTAGTCATGGCGCTCGTCACCGCATGCGCCGCCTCGTGCGTGCTCCTCTCCTTCACGGACAGCCTCGTCGGCCGCGACGGCAGGCTCTACTACGGCGTGGCCACGTTCCGGGGCTTCTACCCGTTCAACTTCACCGGTACGCGCGCCGAGCGGGACACGGTGTTCAAGGACCTCTCCAGGTTCCGGATCACGGCCCTGGACTTCGTGCACGCCATCTTCTCGGCCGTCGTGTTCCTCGCCGTCGCGTTCGCCGACGCCAGCATACAGAGCTGCCTCTTCGCTGACGCCGGACCGGACGTGAGGGAGCTGCTGGTGAACCTGCCTCTTGCGGCCGGCTTCCTCGCTAGCATGGTGTTCATGATCTTCCCCACCACCAGGAAGAGCATCGGCTACACGGATATGACACCCCACTCACAGTGAGACTCGAGAAACGTGGCATTTTAGCTCCCTATGGATGTATGTAGTAGGTTCATGAGGAATTCTGGTGTATTTACGGAAGAAAAGAACTTCAAATCCATGCGAGATACGATCATTTTTATTTGGGCGGCATGCCTAGGGTTATCTTTGGTGGTGTGCATCTACAGAGGCGGGAGAGCATTCTTTTTCATTGTTTTAAAAAAATGTCTAAGATTATCCTTCGATATAAATATTTATGATTATTTTCGTCAGAAACTATGATTTATATTTTTGAAAAGCATTAATGACCTCTCCGCATACTTATATCCAACATATAAACCCTAGCCACGCCAAGACAACACTGTCAGTCCAGGCCACGACTAACATGGTGGCGCAAATTAATGTCTGACCCTAATAACCTATGGCACGGTAGTATTGCTTTTCCGATCACGCCACGACCAGTGGCATAGCAAGATATTTTTCTGGAAAAAAAAAGGGATTAAATAAAGTACTCCCCTCGATCGGCACCATTCCTTTATAGATAATGCAACATATATTATTTGCTTTCACATGGTGCTCATTTTTGTCTATATATTTATAGAAACATATGCTGCTTAACCTTCATGAGCCCTGCCCAAAAATGCGAATCCCCAGACTTCCACATTACTTGTGAGAGCGGCTTAGATCCTAAATACTTATTCCGCAACAATTGTTGCCATGCCTATTCTAGACAGCCAAATCTTGGATGCCTAAACCTCCCTGGTCCTTAGCATAGCCTATCAAAATAGCTAACATATCAACTACAAGATTGAATAAGATAGGTGATAGCAGATCACCCTGCCAAAGCCCCTTTTTCGTTTGAAAGTAGGGGCCGACATCGTCATTGACTTTGATGGCCACGCTGCCTCCAAGATAAATGACTCCACCCAAGAGATCCACTTGGGCGAGAAAACCTTCATCCGGAGAGATTGAAACAAGAAAGGTCATTTAACGTTGTCATAAGCCTTCTCAAAATCGATTTTAAAAATGACACCACTCATTTTCTTACGATGAAGCTCATGTAAGGTTTCGTGTAGAATGACTACACCCTCAAGGATATGCTGACCCTGCATGAAGGCCGTTTGCATAGGCCACGGCAAGTGATCCACCACACTATTGATACGATTAGTGGTGACTTTCATGAAGATTTGGAAACTTACATTCAGTAGGCAAATTGGCCTATATTGTTGGATGAGATTCGCATCTTATACTTTTGGGAGGAGCGTAATGATCCCAAAATTAAGACTAAATAACAGCAGTCTACCAGAATATAACTCATGAAACAAATTCATCAAGTCCTCCTTGATGATGTCCCAAAAGGTCTAGTAGAATTCCGCTGGATAGCCATCCGGTCCGAGAGCCTTGTTGTGTTCCATGTTGAACACCGCATCCCGCACTACTTTTCTATAAAAGCCGCAGTGAGAAGATCATTCTCAACATCTGTAGCCTGAGGAATATTGTAACATCCTGATTTTCAGAGCTTTAAAAAAAAATTATTCGAAAATGAGAGCTAGAAAATTTCATTGTTTATTCTCGAATGAATTAAATCTTAATTAGAATTTCACAAATTGGACCGGAGCTAATTTGAATGAATCCAACTTGAATTGGATTGGCTTTTCAATTTGGAATATGTCTCTAGAGTTTTTCTCAGAATTTTTGGAGTACGTTTGATATTTAATCTCGCTCTACTATTCTTTGTTTTTATTTTGGTTTTCTCCTTTTCTTTTCTCCTTTCCTTTATGGCTGCCATTCCGGCTCATCCCCACCCGGCATCCCGCCACCTCATTTCCTCCCTTGAGCAGCCACCCCGGCGAGTTCTACGTAGCGCAGCGTGCGCCGCTACCCCTATTCCAATTGGATTTAAACGAAAAATCTTTCTCCTAACCCTCCTATAAATACCCCACACCCCTTCCACCTTTTCCCTACTCTCCCACACTCTTTTTCCACGAAACCCTAGCCCCCAAACCCCCCAAACAGCCGCCACCCCACTTTTCTTCCCGTGCAGTTCCTGAACAGCACGTCCCACCTCGGTATTTTCCCAATTCCCGTCACCTCAGACATCTTTTGGCAAATCCCTTCAGTGTGATTGTGCGCAACTTTTCCTTCTATCTCTTTGCAAAATTTGGTGAAGATCCAACGGAGCAATCACCAGAAAATCTCCAAATACTAACGTGCTATTTGCACCCAGTTATTCTGCACGTGCATCTAGATTGGGACGATGCCCTTATCAGCTTGGACCTCCTTTCCAAGATCCATTTGGTGGGATCATGGGTAATATTTTCAAGATCATCTCCATAAAATTTTAAGGCAATCCAATAGTCCAATCTCCAGGAAATCAAGTTTCTTTGTGCTGCTGTTCGTGTGTAGATTTGACTGTGCAAACAGTACCGCGGAATTATCACCTCTTCTCCCGTTGATCCATTGAGTCTCTAAAGAATCCCTTTGGTCAAATTGTGCCTTAGGTATCTATAAATACCTCTGTAAATTTTCACCTTCATCCATGTAGCCGTTTGTCGGGAATCAATCCATCTCCTACGTGCTATCCGTGGACGTCCAGATTCAATCTGTAGAACGTCTAGCTTGTCTGATCTTTTCCCGTTGACTCGGTAAGAATTCTCCAAAACCCTTTGGTAGAATTGTACCTCTGTGTGTCTAGGTTCTAACTCAATTGGTGGATTGTGATTTCATTGAGTGAGCATCGTGCAGCATCAAAAATCCTCTAGTCTGTCCAGAACCGATCTATGTCCAATTCCGACCGTTTCGTGTTGCGAATGTCGCCCCACCCATATAGTTAATCTCCTATCATCTTGTGGTGCATCATGGCATTATTGTACACCATTAATCCTTGCTTGAAAGGACTTGCATCATCATGTGTTCATGCCTAATAATTTTATTAATCGTTTTCATCATCCAATTGAATAGTATGTTATGTAGCATATAGTTTTCTATTATTATATGTATGATTGTTATATAGTTCTTACTTTCGCGGTATATAATGTTCATGCTTAAGAGTATTTGTCATATTGATCAATCATGCTTAGTTTCTTAATAGGTGTATCCATATTCATATAGCTACATGTTGCATGTTTATATAGTTGAACATAATATGCATACATACAATATAGTTATACTTTAACAGTCATTAGACATGAGGTGGTTTAACATCTTAGTTCAATCTTGTCTATATCAAGAATAAATTTATTCACGTTTAACAAGGTTCATATTGCATGATTATATGCCTCTATATATATAGTGTCTGATGCCTATGTATAACTGAACTTAATATTACAAATAACCTATAGTACTAAAAGCATAATCTTTGCTAAACTAATATTAATATGACCTACTCCATGTTAGTTGATCTTCTATAATGTATGCCTACTAGCACACGCCGGATTATTATTGTATATGGCACATGATTGCTCACTAGCATGTTAATGTCTTTAACCACACGTGATGAATGTTTAATAAACATGTTAGGATCATCATGTCACCATGTGTAGGTAGCATGATAAAATATATGTGTAGATTTAAATGGGAGTATGACATGATGTTATGCAATAATATAAAGTTTACTACATATGTAGTTATGGTTGCATGATGTATATTATATGGTGGTATGTGCATATATTCTTATAGTTTAACTCATGTTTATTTAAGGATTGCCATACAATAATTAGTCATGTTATTAACCTCTGTTTATAATATGGTTAAGATTATACACATAGTCCTTATTTGTACAATGCATCTCATATGGTTTGCATATGAAATATGTATATGCATACATGCATAGCACATTCCATGTTTCAGATAATAATTTGCTGGAAATTGGTTTAGCACAATTAGGTTGTACATGTTCATCATGATGTTATGTTGCATAATCATGTAGTTGCATATAGTCAGAATAACAACTATTTACTGAGTTATTATTTGACAATATAGTTTAATCACAGTTTGCAAGATCAATGGTTGCTATTGGATTATAATTACCTTTTAGAATTATAATTGCATAGTCATATGTTATCTTATGCTAGCCCTGCCAAATCTCGCTTTCATGTCTAGTCTATCTAGCTTGTTACATGATGTCCAGTTGTATGTTGCCCAGTAGTTCATATAAATTGACATATCGCATATTATCATTTCTTGCCAACTAGCATGCCAGGACCTCTCTTGTCTACTAGTATGATGGGTCATATTTGTTTTACTAGTATATCGGGTTTCCATGTTTAATCATATGGTTGTGCTATTGTTGTCATCGACCATATCATGTTCCCAGTTGCATATCTATCCCTATCTCGCATATGGATTAACTTTAGTCATTTGACATGCAAATTCTATCCCCCATAAACCTATCCTTTTTCTAGAATGATCCTGATCCAAAAGACTATCTTCGAGTACATGTACTCTATCTGGTTGAGATACATAATCTCACACCTTCCTAGTTGTCTTTCGACAATCATATCCCTTCACCTTTGTCCTCCCATACCTATCCAACCTTGCTAGTCCTATTCTTCCGATATTTCCATTTGGTATTTAATTTGGAATTATATTTTTTTTTACACTTTATTGCCGTTGTGACGGATAGGAAGTAATAACGTTGGGTAAAGACAAGTTCCTGCAGAAGAAGACCAACTCGTCAATGAAGGCATGCCCCCTCTTCTTGATCATGTTGATCCTATATTTTCAAAATCATTATATTTTATTGTTTATAAACATGTATGCTGTTTTATTCCAATAGCTAACGTGTCGATTGACACACCATTGCCTCTTCAGAGGAATGATCTTCGGATCGATGACCCTTGATATTGAAACTTATTGTTGAGCTCGTTGAGCTAGAGCCGGATGCCCATTGTTCCCACTCTCTCTATTTTTCCTATTCTACTCTGGGTGAAACTTACCATATAAAAGGTGCGGACGACAGCTGAATCATGAGTTGAAGGAGCAAATGGTCATTCTTCATGAGTTGAAGAAGCAATTGGTCATCCGTATCGAATAAGGCCAAAGTCATGATTTTGAGAAGTGTAAAAACAGTACAACCACATGCTATATGGGCACTGGCTTGGTTAAGTAGGTTAGTCGAGTCTTGGTGTTGACATTGCCGTACAGCAGAAGGGTGGATGTAGCTACGAGAACCTCGGCACAAAAGGGGTCACACAGGGTAAGCAGGTGTACACTCCTTCGTGTCGAAACATAGTGGGCATGTCGCATCGGGAGGAGATTAGCTAAAAGACCTCGTCATGATCTCCCTGCCGGTACACCGATAGGTGTGTACTCTACCAGTGGCCACTGGTGGGCAACAAGGCGAGATTGTGTCATGTGGGTAAAGTGTACAACCTCTGCAGAGTGTTAAACTAATCGATCAGCCGTATCCACGATCACGGATGTCACATAACTCATTCCTGATGAAAAGGACCTGTCTTTCTCCCTCTTACTAATTCCCTCTACCCCAGTTCTGAAAATATGAAAAGTTGGTTGGAACCTATGGATGAGTTTAGGCCGGATGCCTTACTCGCATGTGTCAGTCGTGGACCCTCACATTTATGAGAAACACCCCTGATAATAAAACTGGTTTTCATTCAAAATGATGCTTTCAAAATTACTGTACTATTACAACCAAAGCTGCTTTTATGCAAAAGAGCCATAAAACTTTTCCTTTGCTTAAGCTTGCACGTAGTCGTAGGTTTGCTAATGAGGGGCACGCTGGGTACGTGAAGTACTCATCGAGCATGTTGTTTGTTGGACGTGTTCAGATATCTATAAGGATGATGAAGACTATGAGAAATTTTCTACGTCAATGCTGAGGTTTAGGTCACGTGGCCTCCGTCGACTACCTGTGGTTGAGATGGAGACATTTACGCTTTATTTTTCGTTGTTTTTCTGAATGGTAAGGGGCATAAATCCTAGTTACTTTATTTAGTCATATCGCTGCTATAACTCATTTGTTTATGTTTCTAAAATGTTTCGTGATGTGTGTAGTGGTATCAATTCGTCTGTGTTCATCAGCTTGATCCTGGACTGATGAAGAGATACACAGGGAGGGTCTAGAAGTTAAGTTCAGGCTCTCACAAATATCCTCAATGCATGACTCAACCAGCGAAAAATGGTTATGCTTGACAGGGCCGAAAAGATTTTTATAGTACTTAGTGATATATATACTCCTTAAGATCCCGGTCGCCCTCAAGCTTACCATCATCCTGCTCGAGGTTGCGATACGTTGCTTCCTATGTTTACCGTTCGCAACCATATGGAAAAACTTTGTATTATTATCCCCTTGCAGGACATTCTTGACCTTGGCTCGTTGGTACCATTTCAGCTCCTCCTCACGGAGTAACGATGCTAGCTGTTCAGTAGATTGACACTTCAAATCAATTTCGACATCGGTTAAGCAGCGAACCTCAGCCAACTTGTCCAGGTCATCAATAATGGTTTGTAAACTTGCTTTTTCCTATTTGTAGGCACCACAAGTACTGGATACCCACCCTCTAAGATGTCACCTCAAAGCACTCATTTTGTTGTTCTAGATTTGCATTGGCGCGCGACCACGGCATGGGTTGGCCCAGATGGCCAACACACGAGCCGCAAAACCATCACGAGTAAGCCAGCCTAGCTCGAATTTAAATGGCTGGCAAGAACCATGGAATGCCACCATACTGGTATCAAGGAGCAAAGGCGTATGGTCTAACACTGATCGATCTAGGGCTTGAACCGTGACCAGAGGGGATTTCAGCTCCCATTCCGTGGTCACTAAAATTTTATCCAATTTTTCAAAGGTTGGATTTTGAAGGGAATTAGCCTAGGTGAACTGGCATCCCGATAATGTGATTTCTCTAAGGTCAAAGTTGTCAATGATAATGTTGAAAACAAAAGGCCATTGGGTATCGAAAGTATTCTTGCTCTTTTCATGCCTATATATCATAATATTAAAATCACCCCCAATTAAAGAAGGCTGAGAGCTACTCTGACATGTATGGACAAGCTCCGCTAAGAAGGTCGCCTTGATATCATCTTGGGCAGGCCCGTAGACCGCCATAAGATTCCAAAGGAAATTGTTCGCCTTACTGCGAAGAAGGAATTTGATAAAAAAAAATTCCCCATCAACAATAGAAGACACATCCATGATAACCGAATTGACCCCAAGTAAGATCCCACCAGACCTGCCATGGGGAGGAAGGCAATGCCATGTGAAATCCAAATCACCAGAGAGGCAAGCAAGGGCGCTAGCACTCATGTCGTTTTCTCGGTTTCTAAAAGGGCAACAAAGTTCATATTACGATCTCACACACAATCGGCAACGGAATGGTATTTAGCCAAGTCTCTAAGACCTCTGCTATACCAGAATATGTCTTTCATGAGATACCAATTAACTTTATATTGTTATCCCTCTTGACCTTTTTAGATGGCCGTCTGACACGACCATGTTTTTTAGAGGAATGCGATATGGACTTTCGGCGGGTAACCTTAAAGTCGCAAAGTATGCCGCCAAGTTCCGCCTCGTCCAAATCAACCTCAGGGACATCCTTTACCAAGTGAGAGAGTAGAGGACCAGCCTGTCTGGCCTCCTCATCATCACTAACATCTATAAGAATAGAATCCTTTAATGTGTCACTATTTTTGTTCTTGTCTAAATTATTCTTCCATACTCTTGGAACCACCTTTAATCTATCCATCTCTATGTGCTTAAGAACACTAATTGATAGCTCTATATCCCTATGTTCCTGCCCCATAGCTATGCCTAAATTGTTGATATTGGAAGTAATGCGACCATTTGATAAAAGCACAATAGAACTGGGGGGAATGGATGGAGTACCTGGAGTGGTGCTAGAAGGTGTAGACGAACACAGCAGCTTGTGACGAGCAACCGCCGATCTACCACTGGCAGGATGGTCCAGATTTTTGGCCGCAGTCTGCCTCATCGCTCGCGCCATGGAATCTTCGTCTGCCATCGGCAGCCGTCTGATGACAATGCCGTATTATTGCGGGCGCTATGGCGTAGCCCCTCCGGTAGAGCCAGAGTTGCCACCATGGGGACGAATGTTGGTGCCTGGACATAGAGTGTCGGTGAAGATTGATTCAGAGTTGCGCCGCATAAGGAGGCAAGTGTGCCGAGAAGCTACCCTGGCGATTGGGTATCCAACGAAGCACGGGAAGGCTGTACAGTCGGACTGGAAGTGGCCTCCCGAAGCAGCGGAGATGACTCATGCATGACGCAATCACCCGATGCAGCATTGGTATGGCAGTGGACTGAGATCAACTTTGTCGCTGAGGTAGGCCCCAGCGCCAGCAACGCAACCGTAGAGGTGAGTGCCATTGTTGCGGAGGGCTGAGCCTACGGTACAGGAGAGCTCCACTGGCCACCGGGTATGGTATGAATGGCAAGCTAATCAGCATCAAGCTTGGATGGCAGCGATGGCGAAGCACCTTCCAAGTCCGGCATGTTGCTTCCCAAAAACCGTGGCCTTGGAGCAAAGGGTGTAATGGCAATGAGCCCCAAGTTCTGTTGTTTGGAGTTTGACGTCTGCACCTCACCCAGCTGATCATGAGCTTTAGAAGCAGAATTTTTGGCACGCTTTGTAACCGGGTGTTGACCATAACCGTATTGACCCTGCTCCTGATTGTCCGCATCTCCGTCAGACTCAGCATCCCTGTCCATCGGGGAGGTGTCGAGCTCCGCAGCAGCATGAAAACTATCCTCTTCAAGTGTAAAAGTGATGTCGTATCTAGCCAGCCCAAAAACTACATATGTTTTCAACGGTAATAAGGATGCATCAAGCGTAGCCACATTGATACGAATTATCCCAATCCGACGGAAACATCGCATATCAATCTCTTGAGGAGCTCCAACGAGTGTGCCAAGTGCCCATAGACCCAAGAAATGCCGAAAGGCATGAGGGACACCAGTGACATGCACCCAAACCCTGTCAAGGTGATAAACCGGTTGTATGTCATCTTGATGTGTCCATTCTCTAATCGACAGCGAGACTCCATGCCCTTTATGGCGGAATTCTACATCAATCATCTTGTGCGGCTCCTTCTCAGACAGAAAAGTCACCAAAAAGGTGTCCTCGCCTTGTTTGCACCACCACGGCGGTGAGACATCCCCCGGAGACAGTGACAATTGCAGTTGGAGTAGCCGACTGAACAAGTGAGTCCTTAAGCTCGGCCGTCGGGACTTGAAAGAAACCGAGTTTGCCAGTCCCAAAGCCGAAGAAAGACGCGCTCGGATGGGACAGTTTCAGAATCGGGCACTTAGAAGATAGATGTGCATCTTCTTTATCACAGATTATGCAGTAGAGCTCAGCTGTGCAATCTTCCGCTACATGACCATTGGTCTTGCAGCGAAAACAATGCGGCGGTCGCAGCTTACCAGACTTGTTTGACGTCTCTTTGGATTGCCCTGTTAGGGTACTTGCAGACTGTACCAATGGCATGGCTGGGCGAGCGACCGTCGCCAGTTGCACACGCGACAGCTCTTGGCTCAGCAGCAGGCACCGCTGGCGCCATGGAAGCAGTGGTCTTGGAGTTGGCCGCGCGATGGCGGCCACGATCGAAAGCCGATGAGCACTGATGTGCACCGACCCTTGCGGACCACGGCGAGCAGAGCTGGAGTTTGAGCCAAAAGAGAAGGCTCCACCGTGGCCCATACCAGGACCCCACTGACCATTGAATCCCGCGAGTGCACCTGCATCGCTGGCCGCCATGAGCGAAGGGAACGCAGGTAGCTATCAATTGCTGGTATTGCATAGCCGGCCGCTTTCCATTTTCTGGAGCCGTTGGCCGATGCATCCGAGCCTTGGCCAAACATCGTCGCTTGCGCGTATGTGAGGAGTCGCGATGAGTTGAGCGGCGCTGCAGAATAATTAGGGTTGAGACTAATGCGAGTGGTTGCCGCCCACCTGTGTCAAAAGATGTTGGCGAGGCACTCAATCGTACTGATCAAAGGTTTGTGTATAGTCGTACGGTTCACGGTCTTTGAGTTTGAATCGAGTGTCGGGTCCGACGAGAATGCCTGTCCCATGTGTTCCTTTTTTCCACCGCGATTGAGATCCCCGTATCACGCCTCACCGGTAAAGCGGACACAGTCGTCGACATGAAGTCAGCCAAGACCACCACCGGTGGCGGCCGCGGACAAGGAAGAGGTCCCTTCCAAGGACATATGAGCCATCCGCGGCCAGAACCTTTCCGGCGATTAGCAAAAGGCACAGGGGTCCTCGGGCGAGATGAGTGCGACGAGCCCGGTCAAGCATCATCGCCGTCTTCCCGGAAAGCCGACCTGGCCGTAGAAACAGCTGTGGTGGCAGCTGCCTCAACAGGTTCTTGCTTCCGGTCTGTGACCGAAGTGCAGACCATATTGGGATCAGTCCCTCCAAAAATTGAATGTCGTTGTTCCCAGAACCGCGACATCTGCATTGGAAAGCCGACCATCTCCCAAAATTCATCAATAAGCTCTTGATCTGTCTGCCTTTGACGATTTGCAACTCTGTCGTTGGCTACCGCGAGCACATCGTTGTGATCATATCCGGCATGCAACACCTCCCTCACGATCTGAGAATGTGTCTGTCACGACCCCGATTTTTAGAGCCGCGAGATATGCCCGCAATTGCCCAGGAGTTTCTCAATTGTGGACGTAGAGCAGTTATATCACCAACACAGCGATTGAACAAACAAACTTTATTACAGAACCGGGAAAATATACTTAGTAGCAGTTAAGTTTACAGTAGACTGGGGCATCCGAGCCCAAAGTTTACATTACAACCAAAATGGACCTACTCCACAGGTGCCTCAAGCGCGGATAAGACCTAAAATTCATACTCATCTCCATCGAAGTATTCTTCGTCGTATGCGCCTTCTTCATTTTCGTGTACAGCTGTAATGGTTGGTGCAGTAATGAGTACATGACGTACTCAGCAAGGCACATTGGGAAAGTTGCTACTAGCTACATGCTCTGGATTTCAAGGGAGAGATGTACGGCTTAATATTTGGTGGATGTATAGTCCTAGTCTCCGCCTTAGCGATTAAAATCTCCTCATTGAAACATCTCAACTACAAAACTTTGCATTTCAGCAACCCTGTCGGGTCAGCGTCAGATTCAATTTGACATCATCAAATTCTACTTGTGCCTTGTACCGAGAATCACCTCTAAACATAGCTTTATTAACCGGAAGCACGGCATATTCGAATACCTTTTGATTTAATTCTGCAGAGCGGCTCAGCTTTACTCACATGATATCCATACATCCTGGTGTCACTGCAGTCATACACACGCCCATCGGCGTGGCGACAGAGGTAGGTTATCAAGGCTTTTTATCTGCTCTATCTTTTGAAGTTTCTACCCAGGAACACTACATCACTTGCTCTCCCAAGAGCCGACGGACCAGTGTCAACTTCGTGATATGGGAGTCGAGTGAGTTCCTATTATGATTTCCCAATAAATGGCATATCATCTCATTCGCTTCTGCGGGCCTTCCAGAGAAGTGGAACGGCAAGCTAATCTGTAGTTGTTCAGTAGGTAGAATAGATTTACTAGGCCAGGCTCGACAAGTCGAACATGTGGTTGAGCGGTTCTATGTTCATTACTAAGCACAAGGGTCTTGTCCTTAACTGCCTCGAGTAAGGCAATCCACCCGATTGCCCTTACTCCACGGGAGGGGTATAGCTGCACAATCAATACATGAAGGGCCTCATCTTCTCTGTCCCCAACCGTCGGTAATTTCTCTTCTAAAAATACATACTCCGGGTTTTAAACTAGGGTTACCAATATTCCTGAATATTATCTAACCTAACCTCTGGTGAAGGATACTGATACGATTCATATTTATCCCAAGGTTATCAAGGTGAATATGGTCTACAAAAGTTAACTGGGCTGTGGTGTGGTAGGTGATAACTACACAATCGTGTCATTCAAAGATAGCATATATGAAATTAACATGCGAAAAATAATAACTAGACTAGTAGTACAGTAAATAGCATGGCATGTGGGTTCAACATGAACAAGAAGTGTGACTTGCCTACTGCACCGGGGTCTGTTGTATCGAAGTCTTCAGAAAGTTCTTCGCCTTCGGGATCCTTGCCCAGCATCGGATCGTCACTATCATTTCCTAGTTGCAAAAAGATCCAAGCACAAACAAACACATATAAGTCCGGACTCGACGAATGCGAGCTGGGAGCAAAATGTAAATTAATTTAAAAATAATATTAAAAATAAGAGGTGGGGTGTGTGTGGTTGAAACCGGGGCATTGGAAAGATAAAAGGAGACGTATGATACAGGTTAGGGTTTCGGGGGGAAAATCGAAATATACAGGATGTGAGAGGATTTTGTGGGTGTCGGGTGTTAAAAAGTAAGAATTTGGATGAACGGGGTGGAAAATTGGAACCATGTCGTCGAGACGATCGAAACGGTATATATAGTATTTTTAGGGTTTCGGGCCCGCGTCGGGCCCAGCCCGTGAAATAATATTGGGCCCATTAGGGCTCTTGGAATGGGCTAGGTTGGATATGGGCTGGGTTGAATTTGGGCTGGGTTGAACATGGGCTTGGGCTTAGTGCTCAACAGAAACAAGAAAATAAAAGAAAAAGAAATTCTGATCTAATTGGGTTCAAACTGTTTTGGATTGTGGGCTGTTAGTGGGCTCGGCCTGGTAAATAAATAAAATTAAAAGAAAAAATAAAATGGGACTGGGCCGGCCTGTGACACTTAGAACCGGCCCAGAGGAGAAATTGGGCCGGCCTATCACGGTGGAAGGGGAAGGCAGCCTGGTGCGCTCGGCACTGGCCCAAGAGGGAGGCCAGGCCAGCCTGCCAGGGAGAGAGGCTGGAGGCCTCAGTGGGATGAGGCCGGGGCGTCGGTGAGGCGGAGGAAAACTGGAGAGGGGCGGCCGCCGGCGACAAACCCCAAATTCGTCGCCGGTGGCAATTGACAGCTCGGGGAGGTGATACAGAGGGTGGAGAATTCATTTTCATGGAAAAAGGGTGGTGGTGCCGTGGGGAAGGTGCTCGGCGGCGAGGAGGGTGGCTCGGGTCTACCTCGCCGGAGTTGAAGGAGGATGGTGGCGGAGTTTGCCGGTGTCTGGGAGGAAGAGGAGGTGCCGGGGAGCTCAGGTTGCTTGAGGAAGAAGTGGAGAAAGCTTGCGCGTGTGGGGAAGGAGCTCGGGAGTGAGGAAGGATTTGGGGATAGGGAGGAAGGAGCTCGGGAACGGAGGTCCGGTAGGGTTTTATAACTGTGCGGAGGCAGTTGGAGAACCTCGGGTGGCGAGCGTAGCAGAGGGGCTCGGTAGTGGCTTGGTCGAGAGGCAAGGTGGCGGGTGGAGCGGAAAGTGGCGAGGGCGGTGGCGCAGAAGAGAAAAGCGGCGGGGGCAGAGTAGGGGGAAAAGTAGAGGGCACGTGGAAAGCAGCCTCGGTAGCGGAGCCACTGCAGAAGAACGGACTCATCCCGTTATCGGCGTCGGTCAGCGGGCGGCGCGATGAGCGATGGCGACGGTGGCACAGGCGGCGCAACGGGAAGATGATGGAGATGCTGGGCCAAACGGGCTGATGAAGGGAAAGTGGGCCGAAAGAAAAATATGCGGCCCAGAATAGCTTTCGAAATTCTAAAATTTTGAGCACTGTTACAGTGTCGCATCGTCCAGGGAATCATCGGATTCTCCATCAGCTTCCCCTGGAACTGTGAGGCATGCGAAACGAGAGCCGCTTGCTGGAGAAGAGGATGGCCAAGGGGCCAGAGTGAGCCGGCGGCGACTATTGCCGCCCCCGAGTCGCTCCTCGTCTCTCATCTAGCGCCCCCACAATCCTCGTGGTGACGAGTAATGGAAGTGAATCATGATGTCTGTTAAAAGCTGTTGCTGCATTCCATCTGCCAAAGATCGCGCAGGCAGACAATGATCAATCGACCAACCCTTGTGTCTCTGCGTGCGCCCTCCAGTTGCTGCCTTTAATTTGTTCTCGAGGCTAATCGGAGAAACAGATGGATATTTATCGAAGTCACGTGACGAAGCAGGGAATTGGTGGCTCGATCATCGAGTCATTCATCACAAACTCAGCTGTCTGCTGATCACCTCCATCGATCTGAGCGAAGCTCTCAGATATCTAATGGAACTATACGTATACTTCAACTAATAAGCTTCTTCCGACAGCAAAACGGAAGACTTTGCACCTGAAAAAAATCCCACCAACAGGAAATCGACAAGAGGAAGAAATGGAAAAAGAAGCTTGCTAGAAATGATTATATGCATGGTAAAGCGGCTGTCTAGTGGATAAAAGGTCAAGGGCAATCGTATAAGAATGATTATATGCATATTCCCCCCATATCCTATTTAGTCTTACGGATTTTGTAGACCATATGATTATTTAAGATATGTTGAATATGTTAAATAATTATATGGTTGAATGTTGCTAGAGCAATGTAAGTAGAATAATAATGTCGCAGCTCCCTCTTTTGAAGTAGTATTCATTTATCAAATGAGGACACTAACAGTTCTATTTATTCAATAATGGTGTCTGTTATTGACAGCTCTTGATGTATGGATCAAGGTGGAATATAATCCCAATACCTTGGTTGACCTCCTGTTTAGTTGTTTCTCATATCAGGAAAGCGTCTTGATTCATTTCGAAGGTGTTGACCCAGAGCAACAGGAATGCCATCACCTCCTCAAGGGCAACTACGTACTGCCTCAATGATTGTGCCAATGGAGCCGATCAACCATGGCAATGGCGACCCACAGGCCTCCCGTGCAACTCATCGTCATCAATGGCGTCCTCGCTTTCCGAACATGGCAGCGGTGCCACTCATAAAGAAGGTATACCAGACTAATTTAACCTGCACCACGCCTTGTTTTGCCCATCCGGTCCCATTTCTTCAGCTAAGCAAACAAGTTGTTTCAGGTGATGACAAGAGTTCCTGGGGACGTTCATCCTGATGTTCACCCAAGTGTCCATCATCATCATGGACGAGCAGCACGGCGGCGTCGAGGGCCTCATGGGCATCGCCGTGTCTGTAGGCCTAGCAGTCACAGTGCTCGTGCTCTCCACCATCCACATATCCGGGTGCCACCTGAACCCTGCAGTCAGCATCGCCATGGCCGTCTTTGGACACCTCCCTCCGGCTCACGTCGTCCCTTACATCGCCGCGCAGGTGCTGGGCTCCATCGCCGCTTCGTTTGTGGGCATGGCGATCTACCACCCTGTGAACCCCGGGATCGCCACCGTGCCAAGTGTTGGCACACCAGAGGCGTTCTTCATCGAGTTCATCACGACGTTCGTCCTTCTGTTCGTTATCACTGCTGTTGCCACGGACCATCATGCAGTAAACCTTCTAATATTGCTTCCTTTCCTTCTCTTTTTCTTTTGACATTTTCTTCTTCCCAAAGAGATCTCAATGATATTCTGGTGGAAATACTTAATTAGGTGAAAGAGTTGATTGCAGTGGCAGTTGGTGCGACAATAGTGATGAATATTCTTGTTTCAGGGTAAGTAGAATTCTGGTATTGTAGTTCATTTCTGTTTCAATTCCAAGTGAGCAAACTTGTATTTATGTTGTCTGCAAAAATTGTGAGCAGACCATCAACAGGAGCATCTATGAATCCAGCACGTACGATTGGACCGGCAATTGTTACGGGGAGATACACCAAGATTTGGGTTTATTTGGTGGCTACACCACTAGGTGCTATTGCTGGATCTGGAGCTTATGCGGCAATTAAGCTGTAGTTACAGACCAATCTAAAGTTCTTTAACATATTTGTGCTCGCTTTGTAACCCACAGCAAAGAGAGAGAGAGAGAGAGAGAGAGAGTATTTGTTGGGAACATTTGGTTCCGGTGTGTACTGTTAATATATTACCTGAATGTAAATACATCAGATTCTCCAGAAATTTGAATTCGTGCACGTAGCAGGTTGGGTTAATTTGGAATTATTGTAGCGTAGCACCAACGATCGCCTGCTGGCTAAGTTTATGCGCAAACTGCACTATGACCCAGACAACCTTGGGCTAAATGGATCAACAAAATGTATTATGGCACGGCTGATCTCTGGGGACGCAGACAAACCTTGCGCAGACTACACTATGACCCAGACAACCTTGGGCTAAATTCGTGATCATACCAGATCATACGTAACATCTTGATTTTTGGGACTTCCAGAAAAAAAATCTAAAAATGAAGACTAGAAAATTTCTTGAAATTTTCTTGAATTAGCTAAAGCTTACTTTGATTTTTTCCTAATTCTTTTGGATTTAACTTGATTAATTGAAACATTAACATCTAGGTGAAATTATTTTATTTGGCTTTGCATATTGAAATATGCTCCCTTGAATCTCCTGGATTTTTCTGAATTAGTCTGGTATTTTACTTTATGCTTTTCTAATTACTTTAAAAAGGAAAATTTTCCTTTCCTCTTATTTTCCTGGGCCGAATTCCTTGCTAGCCCATCTCTCTCCTTTCTCCTGCCAGGGCTGAGCCCACCTCGGCAGCTGCCTCCTAGCCTGCCTCATGGCCAGTTATATGGCCCACTCCCTTGCTCTGCCCCACGTGGACTCATCCCAGCCGAGTCGGCCCGGTCTGGGCCAGCCACCAAGTCAGGCACTGCACCTGCTCCTCCTTGTGTTAGGACCGAACCCGGTAGCGACTTAGTTCTACCACTGATCACGCCTCGACGTCCGAGCCACGCTGCCTCTAAGTCTAAGGGACGTAAACCCTAGCCTCCCGGGCTGTAAAAGGGCGCCGCCCTCGGCTCCATGTTCCGCTTCCACACGTGCCGCCATGCCCTAACACTACTACCTCTTGAGTTTGCTGCCAACGAGCAATTCCATCGAATTGGAGCCCCTCCAATTGATTCTGACCAAATCCCGCACCGTGACAACGCCAGGATCTTGGATCCATGACTATGCCCTTGCGTCGATTCTTCCTCCATTGGGAATTATTCTTCATGAACTCTAATGAGGTGCCATTGCAATCGTTCTCCATTTTCGATGAGTTACACGTTAATTCATCGCACTCACACACTCGTCTTGTCTCCACAAAGTTTTTCCCTAGATCAATTTCATGCCTCCGTCACTGTAGCTTCCTCTCCTTATTGACCCATCACGGCCTCTGCCATAGCCCGTTGCCAGCCACCATGTGATGTGCTTCCGTCCTGGACAACACCTTCTACAGATACCTTCAGGTTTCTCTATTCCATTTTCATGGTCTCTCAGTTGTCATCCCCTCTACAACATCGGCTCCACCGTGGCCATGTCCACCTCCTCTGTTCCTCTCCTTCCTTTTCTGTTTCTCTGCAAAGAGGGAAAAGAAGGGCACCCTCTCTCTGTACAAGGCAAGGTCTGAGACCAACTCGTTTCTCTTTCTCTCTATCTCTCTCTCCATGTTCTATCTACAGGAAGTAGTAGAGACACATGACCCCATAGATCTCTATTTTTTTGTTCCCAATTATCTCTTTCTCACACACACACATGTTTCTATGTAATAGAGAGGGGCACAACCCTTGTTGCCAAGCTACCATGGTAGGATCCATGGATCTTTGATCTATGACGATTTCGGCTACATTGGCGAAGGTAGCAAACCCCGCCATTAAAACCCTTGTCCTCTCCGATCCTTGCCGACGCCATCCCGCAATGGGTTCTTGCTATCGACATCATCGGCCCGAACCTTTTCTTCGTCCTCAACCATCTATATCAAATTTAACCCATAGATGTATCGGTCTTTTCTTGCAGGAACAACCTTTATGGTGGTTGCCGCCACCCCGACGGCACAACTCTTGCTTGTACGTTATCAAACCTAGAGGCACCTTAAGACCGTCATCATGATCACTAGATCATTATTGATCCATTCCATTAGTCGTCGTTGACCTCAACCCTAGACCTTCCCTCTTCTAACCGAAACACTATGCATGATAGGTGTCATCGTCACCGACAACATAATTATGGCATAGACCCGTCCACCGGAGATACATCTTTCGACCATTGACGTGATAGTATGTAATCCTTTGATTCCCTTTGAAAGAGCATCTAGGCCCCTAAGTGGTTTTGATGGTTAATGGCAACTCAATCTGGGATCTAACATTTACAATGAGTGTAAGCAGGTTAAATAGGTTCCAGGAAGAAGGGTCATCAAGGAAATGATGACCACCCAAAAAGTTTAAAGGTAGTTTCCAGGACAAAGGAATGGATGTGCTAGGCAGCTGTGTCACAGCTGTGAAGAAGCCGGTGCTGTGCAAGGAGTTGCAAGCAAGGTGATGGTGGCTTGATGCGTCAAGGACCGTGAATACAGTTGGTGGCAGGTAAAGCCTAGATTTGCTAGTTTCTTTGAGTCCATAGGAAACACCCGTACTATCAAGAGGGATGAAGTAGTAATAATCTGTGGAGGATCTTTTGCTCAAATGCTCAGGGTGTTGGACAGTGGCGCTGATGCCTTGAGGTCAGTGGTCCTGTGTCAACAGTTTTACACAAGTGTAAAACTGGTTTTTGTTAGCACTCTGCAGTGTTAGCAGTAGAAAACCCTAGGGGTTAGAGTCACCGGTGTGACACAGCTGTGTCACAGGTGGTCTAGCGCTCTGTGACTCAGGTACATCTCTGTACCAGGGGAGAGCTTGTAAATGCTAAGGGACCTGCACTGCGATGGTTTGTCTGCTGAGTCAGAAGACTGTTGGAGGTTCTCTCCTTATTAGGGATCAGAGTAGTTGTATGCTGAGGGCATGTCATGTGCCAAGACCGGGCTGAGTAGTGCTGCTACGTCAGTTAAGGGTTCACCTGTGTCAGCCTCTGGTGATATAGGTGTCGGTCTGCCCGAGCCGGTTATAGGTTGGGCGTAGTGTGTAGCTGTGTCACCGGTGCCTGTCACCGGTGGCTCACTTAATCCTACATGGCAACAGTGTAACGGTCGGGTTCCTGCGAACTCTATATATAGGGGACCAGGCGAGGTCTTCGACCTTAACCAACCAAGACCAAAAAAGCATATCCAACCGTTGCAAGCCTCTTTCACTCCGAACAAAAGCAAACCTTCCTAAGAGAGTTAAAGTCCTTGAGCAAAAGAGCATTTGGTTCCTCCAAGATTCGTTGCTGCTGAATCTATTACTCTTGGAGTGTCTACTCCTAGACGGGCGTAGGAGTTGCCGGTATCACCCAAGTTTGTGTGGGCTAAACCAGTAGTTTGTGAAGGTGATCTGAAGTCTACCTTCTGCAAGGCAAAAGGACTTCCACAAGCAAAGCAAGGGCCCTGATCGTCAGGTACTCGGAGAACAAGCATGATTCAGTGCTGGCGATCTCTTCGGAGTAGCCTCTCCAACGGAGACGTACCTCTCTGAGAAGAGCAGGGAACTTCGGTGAAAAACTCCTTGTCTCAGAGTGCTTACTGTATTGCTTATAGTACTTTCTACTTTACATGCTTGTGTGTTCTTGAACTTATTCTGTTCATCTGCTGTAGATCACCTTTATACCTGTGCTATTCTAGCTGTGTCACAGTTGCTATTGATCATATCTCACACCTGTGTCAGCTACCTGTTACACAGCCAGCTAGGTTGCACATTATTTCTAAGTTCTTAGCTCACCTGCGTTAACCACCTGTGTGACAGTTGCGTGTTAATCTATACATAAATCTTGCCTGTGTTGCTCACCTGTTACACAGTTAGTTCATCCTACTGCTAGCTAAGACTTAGTCTGTTTAACAAAGCTAAAAGAAGTAATTTTAATTAGCCTCCTATTCATCCCCCTCTAGTCGGCACCTTCGGTCCTTTCAATTGGTATCAGAGCAGGTTGCTCTTTGATTTGGCCTAACAGCCAGAGTTAAAGGATATCGGGCTATGAGGGTAAAATACATATCTTTAATGGGACTAATTATGCTTTCTGGAAGAGAAAGATGCAAATGCATCTTATTGCTATTGACCCGGATGTATGGGAAGTTGTCTGTTTAACAAAGTAAAAGAAGTAATTTTAATTAGCCTCCTATTCACCCCCCTCTAGTTGGCACCTTCGGTCCTTTCACCCTTCTATCACCCAAAACCTTACCTTGGAGCTCGGACGTTCCAAGAGTTAGCTGAACCTAGTTCGTTACCACCATCAATCAATCTTATCATCTTATATCCTACACCGTGAGTTGACTAGAGGCTTACCCTTCTTTGTGGAACTCTTGTAATCTTCCATCTGTATTCGCTCGACCATTGGTACGATCTTGGATCGTCTACTTGATTGGTACATCGATTGAAACCCTACGGTTACCTTTTAGCTATCCACATGATTCTTCAATCATTCGTCGATGTTTAATTCAGCCATGACATTGGAACATTCATGTTTATTGAGCATCATGTCAAATATTGTGTTTGCTCAAATTCTAATCACTGTTGGGATTGTTTAAGAAAATTCAAGAATGTTGGTGATGCTTTCTCGACAAAGGATATTAAGTCCTACCGATCCCAACCTTCGACTAGAACCTGATGACATCATCTAGTTCACGCTACCGATATTGTCACCATCCTTGATGATAGGACTTTGACATATGCCCTCACATCCCCTAACCTATTTACTTTAATCCAAACCTTGGGTTCGATGTTGGTAAGCCATCATGACCCTAGCCATCATTTTCCTTGCAGTGGGCACACTTAACGGTCAACTTTGTTACGTTGGCCTGCGAATCCCACCATCCACAACCTATCTGACCTCAATACATCCAATTCTAGGATGTCGTCTCGACCGACAAACCCAAGCCCTGAGTTTATATGGACTAACATTTCCATTCTTTTACTTGTGGGATCCACATATCGATTAGTGGCATCTTGCTGATCGATGGACCCACAATGTCTGTATCTAATCCAATGGTTCCTTACGCTAGCTGTATGACACTAGCATGTGGGCCCGATATCTAGTGTTCCTTTTGGATACCCTCTTTCGATCATATTCATTGCACTATATAATGTTATAGTGATCCTCCAATAGGGATCAATCACTTGATCAATCTTAACAATCTAATCAAGCTCTGGTCCTAGTGCTAACTGGTCACTTGGATAGTCTATTATACATTCCTTTGTTGTGGTTGTGAGTTTTAGGAATTATTCCAAATCCTCGAACTCGCTCTAGCTGGTGTATCGCTAGAGAATTGCATAAACCTTTGTCTTGAACTGTTGACAAGTGATCCTTGCAAGTCAACTCTAAATTCCTTGTTCCGGTGAACTAGTTCACTACAGCTTGTTGGTGGACTTGGTCCAAGACTAGTGGTCCACATTTCATGCATCAACTGGAACTAATTTCAACTCCGATGACCTATGCCATCTCTCAAGCCACTGGTTACCAAATCTAATTCTTTTTTGGGATAACCTTGATCTGGGAACTTACTAGTTGCACCTTTCCTCCGTTTCTACACCAATATCACCTCATCACCAATCCTCCCTTGTTTCTCATTTTGCTTTGAGTTAATTGAAGTTGTTTATTTATCCTCTTGTATTCTATTTCTTTTACAACGAGTAGGGAGTGACGAGTTTGACCAAGGAAAATTATAGGAGAAGTGGAGGAATATGTCAATGAAGGCATGCCCACATGTTCTGATCATGTTGATCCTATATTTCTGAAGTCATTATATTTTCTCGATTATAAATATGCATGTTGTTGACCAAATTGTTTATCAAATGCTTCATCTATCAGTTCCAACTGAACCCTGATCCTTATCACCCAACCTTGTTTTACCTAGATTAGTTGTTTAGTTATTACTAGAGGTATTAATACTTAGCTTTGCAAATTTAATAACATCTTTATGCCTTATTAGAGGTAAATTCATCATTTGAATCATTGAATTGACATCACTCTGTGATATGTTGGGCTCGTTGAGCATTTGTCTCCCTCTATTTGAAACTGTCTAAATTCTACTTTGGGTGAAACTTACCACTAAGGTGAGGGTGATAACTGGATTGCTGAGGTGGGTGGTTTTTTGAAAAAACATTTGGTTGTTATGGGATTGTGCTAGCATTGCCTATACCATAAGGACCGGATCATGAACTCCAGAAATTTGTGAACCAAGTGAAACCACAAGTCTATTATGGGCACGACTTGGCCAATTAATTTGTTGAGACTTAGGGTGACCTTGCAAAAGGGAATGAACAAGGGATACGCCTTGAGACAATTGCTAGTGATAGCTATCCTAGAGTTAGCCGGTGGGCAATGTCAACTAGGGAAAAACATCATAAAGGCCTCGTTGTAAGGGCTTGGTCACATTCCTCGGGAGAGTGTGAAACACTGGGTTAATCTATATCTTGTGGATAAAGTGTACGACCTCTACAAAGTGTAAAACTAATCGATTAGTTATGTCCACGGTTATGGATGACATAAAGATCTATTCATGACGAGGAACCTGTCTTCTCTCTATTGCTTTTCTCTCTCCCTCACTTCTTTCCCTTCTGTTGGGTGAGTATAGGTGGTTAGAACCTATTATCGAGATTAAGGCATAGACCTTACTCAACCAGCGTTAGTGGTTAGAACCTTTACTAGAAACATTGTTATTAAAAATTATTTTGATCCCAAATAAATGCTTTGGTCTCAAAACCACATTTAAAACGATTATGGTAATTCAACTAAAAATGATTTTTATGCAAAAGAGTCACAAAACCTTTCTTTGTTAAGCCTTGCATGTAGCATTGGTAGGTTTGCCAAAAAAGGGGGCACGCTGAATAGGTGAAGTACTAATCGAGGATGTTGTTTTTAGAAATGTTCAGATGGCTATGAGAATGATGGAGAAGATTATGGTGATTATTACAATGTTGTGGAGTGGGTCACGTTGGACTCCGTCGACTGCTTCTGGCTGAGTTGGAGACTTATATGCTTTATTATTTCCGCTATGTTTCTGCATGGTAAGATACATAAGTCCTAAGTACTTTAGTTAGCCATGTGGCTAGTATTATTCAAATAATTGTGGTAAACTTTGTGATGTGTGTAATAGTATCAATTCGACTGTGTTCATCAGCTTGATCTTGGACTAATGAGTATATATACTAGGGGCCTGGAAGTTACTTTCAGGCTCTCACATCATCCCTCAACTTAAAACCAAAATAATCACTCAAGCATAGACAAATCAAGACAATAAATCATAGGAAAAAAATTCATTGCAACCATCACCATGTTTAATCTTAAAAAAAAGTAAATGGAGGAGATGGAGATGAAGATGTGGTCTTGGTCGTCGCAGACAAATGTGGAGCCGGCACCAGCGGTAGTGCGGCTCCCCCTTCTCCTCCTTCTTGCTTGGATCACGTGGTGGAGTGTTGGAGATGTGTTCTTGGGCGTTCATGATGGGTTTATAGATTGGTTTCAAGGCTTCAATTATTAGATGGGGGTTAGGGTTGGCTACCATTTTGGTGATAAATACATAGATGCTCTTGTGCCCTCTCCATCATTGATCTCCTCCCCCACCTTTGATCCAAGGGCCAATAGACGGATTAGACCCTCCGAATATCTTATCTTCTCACGAATCAAACCGCGTCCAAATGGGAGTTGAAACGTAAAGCTACTGCGATTTTTTTATGACTCAATTGCGCAGCCCCGAATCCCGTTACAGGTGAGCGCTATGGGCGAGCTGGGCCATATAGTGACCCATCTAGGCTGTTTGTTTGAGTCTTCGTGTAGAGTGGCTGCCAAATTTGCATACAGACTATGTTTGAGGTGATCGTTGAACCACTGGATTCACATCAATGAGCTTCACAACCTTCACATGTTGGATATTCTCTTTGAGCATATTGTGAAATCTCCAAATACGAAATACTCCAAGGGTCACGTATCTGGTACTCCTAAACTTCTCCAAATTAATCCCAACTTGGCTCCAGTATCGTGATAAGTCCATAGGGGTTCCATTTCACCTTTAAACTACAAAAAAACAAAGAAAAATTAATAAAACTAATGATTATGCAATGTTCACAAGTGAAATAACAAACCTTAGTCACTATGCAAACGAGACATAACTAGAGTTCAATGGAACATAATACGAGGAATTTAGTCCAAGGATATGCAACAAATAAGAAAATAAATAATGCGTATTTTGAATGCATCAGGTTTCCATGGGCAACTGCGAGAAAGCAAAGTTTTGGCACGATCATTGGTTAGATGGCGCTGCCTCAAACTTGTTGGCCCTTCCATATATCTTTGCCATATCCAGAGGAAAGAATAGCAGCGTGGCTGTCGAGTTCAACAATGACACGTGGATCCAGGCAATCAGATAGAAAATCATCAATGTTAGTCTGCGGTCTAAGATCTAGGACAAACGGTTATAGAAAGTTTAAGGTTAGGTTCTCATTTTCTAACATTACCTACACCTACATTTTTTTTTACATTTTTGGAAACCCTAAAATATAAAATCATCATCCATAACCGGGCGAAGATTTAGGACAAATGGTTTTAAAAAGGTTAGGGTCTACTTAGAACCTTTACAGCCCTGAAGAGCATTGGAATATATACAGAAGCGTAGCTAGCGGAATGCTTATCAGTGGAGAGGCTCAAAAAAATTGAGCTTTAGAGAGCCTGCTTGATTTGAGGCTAACTTTTGCCAATGCCAACATTGGAGCAAGCCAACATTAAGCCTTTCTGAAGTTAGGACTTGCCAAGATTTCGCAAGACCATTGCTTGGTTTGCTATTCACAATTCTTGCCAAATCCTTGTAGGCACTACTAAATTTTGGCACGAAACCAATTGGAGGTCAATATTTTGTGGCTTGTCCTAATATTTTCACTGGCAAGAATTGGCTTAACCAAGCAAGCTCAGATTTTTCATACTTGTACGGATGGACCTAAGCAGCGATTGATGCCATGTATGTACATCCGGATGGTGGACCAAGTGTGACTGAAGGTCTGAATTTATTGCTCGGACATTTCTGATTCCTTGGATACAATTTGGATGTGCCTTTAGCTCCGTTCGAAATCAGAGGTCGAGCGGCTCGTCATGCGTTGTGATCCACCATTATCACACACGCACACGGCATAAGGTAAGACCCCGTTTAGAATGTAGGAATTTTACTAGATTGAACGGTTTCCGTAGATCGTGTGCAATGCAAAATGTCTGCGTCTTGGACGGGCTATAAGGTAGCTGAACTGTAAAAGTAATCTTCATAGAAAAGTACATTATCCATGAGCTAATGATCTCTCCACCATCTGCTCATCCAACTCATAAGGTCCACGTTCCAGCTCCTTCATGTGCGTAATCCGCATCAATGCAGGACCACATACTTATCTACAGAAAGATGGGTAGAAAATTATTCTTGACATGATCATGGATATATGTAGTTGCAACTTACAAGTAATCTTGCTGTAAGTTGCCACTCTGTAGGATGCATTAATTAATTAGGAAAAAAATATGTCCTGAATTCACTGTCCAAAGTCCAAACAGAAAAATGGGTAACTAAGCAGAGGACAAGCTTAATTCAACAAGTTGTTCACTCAGCAAAGTCGTTCATACCAATGCAGAGCAGAGATCGAGTCCATTCACGGGGCATAGGCAAAGGCAAAGGCAATTAACCACCGTTTCGGGGAGAGAGGCTTGGACGGCAAGCATGGTATAGCTTGCGCCCGCGGGGCACTGGAGTGGAGTGTGCTTGCGACCAACGGCTGTCCTCTCTGTCGAATTAACTAGTGCATGCCTAGCTACTCAAACAAAATAAACGAACAGACGGCAAGGCCTGCCCGTTGCTCTTGCGTCGATTGCACACTCGACGTGCGCTTTCCGGTCGCTTTCAGGCCGCAGGCCGCACGTTTTCCTCACAAGATCGATCTCTCTCTCTCTCGTCGGTCGTCAATGCTTTTCTCTCCCTATCTTTTCTGTATGGCGAACGGTACAGTTCAAACATGGTTGTACTTGACGCTGACCTGAAGCCTACCCTCCCGAACTTCATGAACTCCACCGGCCGGCCGGCCGGCCGCCGGGGCCACAGCTAGCTGCGCCAGTGTTTCAGTCTGTCAGTCGGTCAGTCAGTGCTGCCGTGCTGTGCTGATGAAATGTGCAGTGTGTATGAAGCTCGTACATGATACTGTGCATGTGTTAATGGCTTGATTTGGGATCACTAATGAACCAACCAACTAATTTGCCGGAGTCGACCATTCAACTTCCCGTACGCATTTCCTTTCCTACCTTTTCGCATCGATGGAAAAATGGCAGCGGCACCTCGCCTGAAAAGTTGGGTCCTCACTCACGAACCTCATGCTCAAACATCAAAACCTGGAGAATTAGCCGTGCCAATTCTCGTGCATACCCATCTCCGTTGCATGTCTGATTGCAATGTCTGACGAACAGGATCTACGAGATTGTAACTCTTGAATCGGACCCACTTGTCAGCCAGTGTTTATGCTTGTTTTGAGGATCGCGGCGATGAGATTCTCTGCTCTTTACTGGGATGTACCCATGTTGAGTGAGTAGTAAGCTGTAAGACTTAGCATGTACTCCTAATTACGGCTCACGCCTGGCACGTGACCGGAAAGATGAAAGAAAAAAACAAAACAGCACGCGGGAAAGTGACTGCCAGCTCGCACAAAAGTTATTAACCGGCTTAATGAACCAATAGCATCCATTGCTTCTGCTTGCCAATTTGCTACAATCATTGTTACAGCCGCTAATCACGGTGTTACAGCGGCACGAGGTACAGCTCGAGCTCGCGCCGTCGTCAGCTGAAGCACCGTGCTGCGGCCCATGTGATGGGCCGTGGCCCCGCGGCGCGTCAACGCCAGTGCGCTCGCCGCTGGAGGAGGAGGGGACATGATCCTCGTCGCCATTGCTGCTGCCGGCGGCGTCCGTCGTGTCCGCGTCGGTTTTCGGTGAGAGTATGCCGTCGCTGCCGCCAGGGAGCCCGCAGACGGCGATCCAATTCTCGCCGCTCCAGGTCCAGTCGGGCGCGTCGACGGACGCCAATGCGCGGAGACGGTCGGCGGGCGTGAGCGCCACCGTCATGTCGGAGTCCGTCGATGACTCCTCCCAGAAGTCCTGGTCGAGGATGCTCTTGGGCGACACCCATTGCTCCGTCGGCGCGGCTTTGGTGATGGGATTGGCTGGGGAGGAGGCCAAGAACGGGTGCTCGAGAAGCTGCTCCGCCGTCCACCGTTCGGCTGGGTCTCTGATCAGGCACTTGGCCAAGAAGTCCTTCCCTTCGTCGGAGAACCACGCGGGGGCCTCCGGGATGTCGCCGGAGTGGGCCACGTGGTGGAGAGCGGCGATGGGGTCGGCGAACCGCGGCCACGGCGCGCCGCCGGTGGCCATCTCGATGACCGTGCACCCGAGCGCCCAGATATCCGCCGCCGTCCCCTGCGCCTCGCCGCGCGCGGCCTCGGGCGACAGGAACATGGGCGTTCCCCTGATCGTCGGGCCACCGGCATTGCCGTCCTCGGCCTTCCACCGTGCGCACCCGAAGTCCGCGAGCTTGGCGCGCCCGTCGGCGCCGACGAGCACGTTCCGGCCCTTGACATCGCAGTGCGCGATCCCGGAGGCGTGGACGTACAACAGCCCACGCAGGACGTCACCCGCGCGCGACCTGATCAGGGGCTCCTCGCACCGGCCGCCGCACCGCTTGATCTCGTCAGCCAGCGACCCGCCCGGCGCGAGCTCCAAGAACAGGTCGTAGCACATCCCGCCGGTCCCATCCGCCGCCGCCGAGAAGCCGGATCCCACGCATGACACCACATACGGCGAGCTCAGAGCAGAGAGCACGCTCTGCTCGCGCCGCAGGACGCCGGCGAGCGCGATCCCCACGGACTTCACCGCGAACACGTCGCCCGTGAGGAGGTCCGTGGCGATCGACACCGTCGCCGATGCGCCACGGCCGATGACTGGCCCACGCTGCCACTCCCCAAGAACGCCCATTCTTGCAGCAGCAGCAGCAGCAAGAATGGGAGCTGAAGCTTCTACTCCTCCTTGTTGCTTCTTGTTGTTGTTGCCGCTGTTGGAAGTAGTAGTCTTGAAGAGGCAATTGCAGCTGGATATGTGGAGTATATGTTGTGCTCAGTTGTGTTTGCTTCTACCTGTTTTTGGTGTTTGTGTGTCCATATATATGAAGGAGGATGCTTTGGCATTGGAATGTGGTAAGTGTAGGCTGTCCAACCAAAGCAACAAGGCAGAGAAAGGGTGAGAGAGTCCAAGCTGGCACAAGGAGATTCTCCACTTGGCCAAACATGAGTGGTGAAGGCAATCTTGGGGAGATGGCAGACGAAGCTAGCTACTACCTAACAAGCATTAGGACTTTGGGATTAAATTTTCTGTGTTTTTTTCTTATCATGGAGCATAGGGACATTTGTCCATGTTGTCTTGCGATTTTGCCAAGCTCATGTGGTTGGAAATGCCTTTTGTTTTTTATTCATGGGTCGTGTATTCTGGTTGAGTTGACTACCGGTATATGTTGTCCAAAATTTTAGATAGTTGAGGATTGGGTATACGTCAACATTCTCAAACCAAGTATTAATGAGTTTATAGGGGCAATATGTGAAAGCATTTAGAGAACAAGTGGAAAGAAGTTCGTTGTGTTACGGAGTGCACTAAGGCCCTGTTTGGTAAGGCTGGGGCTTGGGCAGGAGTCGGCTTCTCTAGGAAGCAACTCTTAGCTCGCTTCTGCTTCTCTTCAATAAACTGGCTTGTGCTCAAACAGAAGTTATTCCAAAAGCCAGTCGTTTGGGAGGGCTTACGGCTTATTATAGGGAGAAGCTGCTCCAGAAGCCCTCCCAAGCAAAGCCTAATAACGGTCTGTCCGGCTTTAATTTGGAATTTCTCTCCTACACTACGAGCAAAAGAATACAGCTCTCACCACAGTTGAAGCATCACCCAATTGCTTGACAAGTCTCCTTTTCTCTCAAGAAGTAACCTCTGGCTTTGAGGCCAAGGATTGCCCATGATTATATAATCATGTTTTATTTGTGGGGCAAACACTATAGTTAGTTATCTTCCTCTTTTCAACTTCATGATGCTGATGCGCATAGCTACTAGTTGTATTGTTGGTACATAATATAAATAAATTAAATTAGACATAAAATCTCTTTTATATCCCGGAGAAATACATATGCAGCTAATTGCTGCTACAGGCCAGAAGATTTGAAGCGTTATGCTAACAAGAAGAAAGAAAGAGAACTGAAGCCTATTACGACCTCCCAATTCAGTATGCAGACATAAACTTCTGATGAAATTAGTCGTTACTTATGTACAACAAACGTTTTTCTGGAACCAAACTATGATTAGTGGAGGTAGTTGTACCTTGTCCAACTCTTCCGACAGTAAGCAACGTACCCGTCGATAATAAGGTGTCCGTAATGATTTTGTCGATCTTTAAGCTTCGCGAGTTCAATCTTCCGTAGATGTTGTTCGAGCTTGTGCATATGTGTACGAGTTGCATTAGGTGTTTTAAAAAATTGCTCATTTTGTTTGATAAGTGATAACTTGAGGACTTGATCTCGGAAGAAAGAAAAAATGGTGACTTCTGGACTTGCTTGGATATCCTCTTGTGCTATCAAGCATAAAAACACATGCTATCCAAGGCGTCTCCATTGTAGAATCAGATATCCATCTGTCGGAAAACCCAAGCGCGTATTAAATACTCGTCTTAATCATCACTAATTTTAAGATTAGTACAACCAGTACAGATCACCTGGGTCCGCAGAGATCTAATGTATATATGACACCATGTGAACTACACCACATTTTTTATGCCTCTGCTTAATGATGTTTACCGATCTATATATACTAATATAAAATGCATTAGTTAGAGTAGCATATTTTTAATCTCAACTGTCTACAATATCTATTTTAATTTTATAATTCTTCATCCAATAATTATGGACAAATATTATACCCTCTTCTCATCATTCGTATTTAAATTTTTTTTACACATGTTGTTTCTTTATTCTGAAAAAAAAATAGTGCTTATATATTTAACAAAAGCTTAATTTACGGTTTTTTTCTTCAAGTAATTTTCCACATACGTAAGTATATATTCCATGCAACGTATACTATAAAAAAGTGATGAATCTTTATATAACCTTACAAAAAACACTACCTCTTATATTTCTCTAAGCTCTATATCATAGACACAGAGTAACCTATCATAGACAAAAGGGGTGCGTATAAGGATTTAACCCTAAAAAGACATGCATTATATATGTACGGTTGCTAGTAAACAAAAGGACTCGCAATCTATTTTGCATTTATTGTAAGCATATAGCAAGCATTTGTACAGCTTAACCCAGAACAGTTGGGGTAGATCATCGTTAAGCTGTGCAGATCTGGTTTAATGGCAGCTCCAGGATCAAACACGCCAGGTTGAGACTTTCCTGTGTCCTTGCAAAATAATAATTAACAACGGAAACGAGGCCAAGTTGCGCTCAACAATTCGTACTAACCACCAGCTGAGCTAAGCAATCACATGTTTATATTTAAATCACGCTGTTAATCGCCTCGCGGATAGTACGTCAGACATGCTGCGTCTTCTGTATGTGTATCCTTGACGCAATTAGCACGAGATCTGTTATTAATTAGGTGGCCCAAGGATCAAACCTTGCTTTACGATGGGAAGCACTGAGGGAGTGGAGTGATCTTCTATGAGAAATTTAGCTGATAATTTAATCCCTCCTCGTCTCCGCTACCCGTATTTCTTTAATCCAATCTGCAATTGTCGTTGTAAAGCTCATGAATTTTTCTCTCTTAATTTTTTTAGGTGGTTTTGCCGACGTCTTGGCATGGAAGAGAAGGGATCTGGGGTCCGGAAGAACAAGATGGGAGATAAAGCAAAGTATAGTGTGCAAGTAAAGGCCCGAAAAGTTTTACTCCCAAGCCTGAAAAAGTATACATATTCTCTTCGGTGCAATTATGGTGTAGCTAACGGTTAACTTGTTCCTTTTGAGTAACAATCCTCTAATCAATATACTGTGCAGACCACATTTAGGATGTTAAATCGGGCGAATTGCTTTGTACTGCTAATTCCCAGCATGTCAGACAAGCCCCCCGTTAATTCCTAACTCCATCTTTTGACACCTCAAGCAATAAATCCAGGACATGTACAAGGTTACAGGTTAGAACCATTTTTGATTTCAATGGCACACTTTAGAGCTATCTAAGCTACCTCTAACTAGATCCCGCATCAACTCAACAGTGACAGGTAGAGCGGCAGCAGTGGTGGTGGTAGGGCGGCCACACCAACCGGCTTTTCCAACACGTTGTGCCGTGACGGCAAGCCATTTTTCCGTCCGTTTCAATAAACCCAGGAGCCTACTTGCCATTGGGAGGGCGAAAGGGAGAAGGAGATCGACGTGGCCACCTATTATCCACTGTCTCTCGCAGAATATGCCTGATGGAATTGTTGTTGTCACTTGTTAGCGAGGAAAGAAGCCAAGGGTCAGCTGTTGCAGGCTGAGCAGCGGGATTGTGGCTAAAGTGCTGATGCTAAGCTGTTGTACCAAAGATGTCTCCGAACCGTTGGTTTTGGTGCCACCTTAGCGATTGTTGGGAGACGACAACAAAGTGACAGTGTTGATTATGTGTTGAAGCTGTTCTATTTAGTTACTGTGTGTAGGTTAGCTAACAAATGATTTTTTTTTGTTTCTCTAGGTGACGAGTGTGAAAATTCACTTTGACCTACTAGAGGAGCAAACATTTCCATACTACAAAAAAGGAGCAGAAATCATTTCTCCAAAATTATGTTTACTTAACTTTATATATACCGCCTCTATTTTACTATGTAAGGTGTTTGCCGTTTTTAAGGTTAAATTTGACCGTAAGTCCCTTGTAGAATATTATATTTATAGTTACAAAATTATAATCATATAAAAGTGTTTTTAAATACGAATCCAATTGTATCAATTTTATATCACACAATCTACATATTTTTAAACTAATTATTGATCAAAGCTAAGTCTTGAAAAGCACGAACGTCTTACATTATCTAAAAGAGGAGAGTGTATGATAACTTTGAACTACTCCAAATAGCCTTGGCTAGATTTTCTTAGGAAACCTGGTGATGCCTGAACATATGACCAACCGGAGTTTTCTTGCATCTTGTCGGGTTTCAACATATACATAAAGTATTATTTAGAAAACATGTATTTTCTTATATTCTTGCCGGAATTGCATGGTTACTTTCGTTCCAAACAGGGCCGTACTCTGGTTATCCGAAGTTATGGTCAATTTAACTAATTCCTCTATTTCAAAAATAGATAACATTCAAAAATGTGTGCAATCAATTTTTTTAAAAGTTTGAATATTAATATACAGAAAATTATTTAGATTGATCAAATAAAAATATTATCATTATATTCTTCATGAAAATTATTTTCGTAATACTAGAAGTTTATAATTTTATATCCATATGAAAAATATTGTTCAAAGTAACCCCGAAGACTGCGTGAGAACCCAAAACAACATGTACTGTTGAACAAAAAGAGTAGATTTGATTCAACTGTTTGATGCTTCGTAGCTCAAAAAATTCCAACTAGTCAAAGCATGATGTCCAAGACCAACTACACAGTGATCAGGGAAAGCTGCACACTGTAGAGTGTAGAGTAGCGAGTACTGATATCATAAAGGAAAAAAAATCAACTTTTTGTCTCTCAATTATAGTCTGAGATTAGTTTTGGCCTCTTAACTCTAAACCAGGCAAGTTTGACCCTTAACTTTTAATACCAAACAGATTTGGTCCCTAATCTAGGTCAAAGTGGTATGACTGATGTCGTGTCAATGGTTTCGAACGCCTAGTAGCCAAGTAAGTATTAAAAAATATAAAATTCAAAGAAAAGTAAAAAAATAAAAATTTGAAGAAAAAGATAAAAATCTTAAAATCATAAACGGTCTAGAAAATTGGTCTAGAAAATTTTCTAAAAATTCGTGGAATTTGAAAAATGGAAAACAACTAGAAAAATTGGGAAAACTGAAAAAAAACAGAACCATTATGAAGAAACAAAGGAATTCGAGAAAAATCGTAAATAATTTAGGAACATTCATAAGAAAAAAATTCCTAAATTATATGCGAGTTTTCTTGATATTTTTAATGAATGTTTCTAAATTATTTGCGAGTTTTCTCAAATTTTCAGAATAATTATGATTTTTCCTTTGCAGTTTTTATTTTATCTTTTAAATTTCTAGGTTTTCCAATGATCTTTATGGAATATTTCTTACGTTTTGACTTCTTGTTATTTTAAAATATTTTTAGTGTTTTTAAAAGAAAAATATTATTTTATTTTTCCCGATTTACAATAAATTTTAAAATTTTTTTTGCTGATTGAGCTACCATGTCTGTGAAACCACCATCACCCTATCGGTCATAGTGCTTTGACCTAGGTTATGGATTAAATCTATCCGGTATTCAAAACTAATGGTTAAACTTAGTCTGTTTTTAAACTTAAGAAATAAAAAAAACTCGACTAATAGTCAAGGGACTAAATTTATTTTGCAATGAAATATATCTAAGGTTTATGGGTAGGTCGAATGACACGAGTAGTCGTGTGCGCCGCACGTATGAATAGAAGGATGGGCGTTTGTTAGGTAGTTGGACCGATGGGATATCGATATCACACGCGGATTCCGGTTGGGCCAGAGAAGAGATAAAGATCTGGTAGTGGAGACATCACCATACATAGCGACTGAGTTTATATAAGCAGAAAACACGCGCGTATATCCTGCTGAAAATGTGCCCGATATGAAACGTCAGCATTACAACTGTTTCATTTGCTTACTGAAATGGACAGGAGATCACCACAATTTCGAAAAAGAAACACAGGCACGTAGATGTATGTGGTAAATATCGAAAGATTTTAATCCATATATATGCAGTTTGGTTTGGAGTAGGCGTCCTCTGTGCAAAACGCTGTACCCCGTTTTTTTTCTCCTCCTCCATCGTTAAAAGCTAACCATGTCAAATCGTCGAGTAAACCTGAATACAGCAAACTAAACGCGACCTGCTCTGTTCCCTTGCTATTTCAGTTCAGGCCATCCGAAAATAGCTCTGATGCATCGCTTAATTTCAGTATGATCTGGAGCTTTTTCGCCTTTTCCAACCCCATGCCCAGCTCAGGTGCTGCATGGATACAGAAAGCGAACCTTTTGAAACGTGGGGGCGCGCGCGCCAAGTTGTGAGTGATGAAGTGCCGCCATGGCTGACGAGCACGAGTGACTGGCTGGTCGTGGTCGGGACCAATGAAGAGTACTGGTGCTCCTCGCACGGCTTAAGGTTGGGGCCAGCCATTCCTAGTCTTGATCACACGGCTCCACGCCAGTTCACGGGCTGCGCTAACTCACTGTCGCACCTAATTCGACCTGGACCATGGTGTTGTTCGCTCGCACGAGTGACCTACGACAGCGCATGCCTAATCTGGAGATGGATCTTCCTCCGCCTTTTTGTGTAGTCAGGTCAACGGAGAAACGCAACATATTGCATACAGGATGGACCTTTGTAATTCTCTACCGTAGATAAGAAATCTCACGGTTCCATGGCACGGTGAACAATTAATCACTTTGTAGTCGTTGGATTGGACGACAAGGATGAGTGAGATCACCGCCGGTGCCGTGCAAGGTTAGTTGTCAGGTATTATAGCCTATAGAATGCCGGCCACAGTACTCTTGAGGCAAAATACGACAGGCATTTACCAGCCTAAATGCCTGGCCGAACCATTTCAATTAAATAAAAGAATAACAAGGTACAACAGAATACAACTGATTACAACGGTAGAGCAAACTCATAAACCAAAAAGAAGGAAAACTAGAAAAGAAGAAGAACATTGACGAAGCAGGCTACAAGACCAACCAAAACTTGGCCATCTCCACCGAAACAAACCGGCTGGACCGACTACAAAGCCGACTCCAATAGCCACCCCTACTGCTGCCATTAAGGGACACCGCACCATTGTCTCCAGGCAGACATGCCACCAAAGTAGGGAAGACCATACCACCGTGTCAACCGACATTTGTTCAATTTTTGGTCGGTTCTCAGCTAGTGTAACCATATTTTTGTCTTGTTTCAGAATTCATCTTGGAAGATTTTGAATTCATGTTTTCAAGCGGGTTTTAAGTAGTTATCGCTGGTGATTGACGAGAAATAACTGCAGAAATTCTGGGTGTGGTGGTGGACCAAACAAAGTTGCAAACCCGCCCACCAGTGTCCGAGCCTCACCTTCTACCTTAATTTGAAGTTTGGAATAAAAACGAGAACTAGGACAATAGTCCCAGCCTTCCAGGCAGCCGTGGTTTGCAAGCCAGACAAGTTCGACTTCACTTTTCATTCCCAACCACCTCTCCCAAGCCCCAACCAATTCAAGGCACCACTCAAACAGTGTTATTACAACATAATCGCAAGCAAGGCATATTCCTGCATCATATCCAACTGTCGCTGAGCGCATGCGTAGTTGTTCTGCTTGTTTCATTGCCTCCGCTGTTCCCTCTCTAGCTCTCTGGATTTAATTACCCCCGTGCCAACTAGCTCAAAGTGATCGATCTCCATCACTTTGCTGCCCTTCTGTATACAGTTGCGACCACCAAAGTTCTGGACCAACGGCAACACATGCATCCACGTGAAGGAATAGCTGGTCTAGCTGTTAACCAGAGCTGGCTCCTTGGCAATGGTAACCGTATGTTGGAGCAACTGAAACGAGGAAACCAAGAATCCCCTGAGGAGCTCTTGGTTTCTTCCCTTCTCTATATATCTGGCCGGCAAGTTTTCGCCTGGGATCGATGTTTCGTCTAATGCCGTGAGAGACGATGCTTTTGTTAAATTTGGTCGACCAAATTTGCGTGATGCCAAAATTTTGATGAGGATGTGTTTTATTACTGTCAAACTAACCTGCTTGACATAAGACTCGTAACAAACAACTTGGAGTACTGTTCTTAAGTTAGTACGGCTATGGTACAAGAACGAGATCCTTATGCAAAAACGCTAGTATGCCTCAAGATTCTTGCACAAGTGGGTAGCCTAGCCAAGGACCAAGCCAATTGAGGTTGTTTTCAGCTACGGCTAAGTGGTAATCTAGAAAAAAAGACACTATAAAAAGATCTTGACCAATGATGGATTGAACCCCCAAAATAAGACTATCTGATGATGTAGTGCATTTGACAAAAAAGACCTACATAGAATGCACAAAGCAGCCGAAGGGAGGGAGTAGAGAAATGGACCACGTATTTAGCATGAAGAGAAAAAAGAAGGCAACGGGCTTGGGGCGCACAGCTCCAACAACAAAAATTCTGTAGCGGTAGTTCAGTTTGGTGCAAGGGGATCGGTCTAATGTTGATGATGATTATCATGGAGTGAAAAGGAAAAGCACATCTTTTTTTAAGGGGAGGAGAAACGAAATCCCTATAGCACATACTACAAGGCCTCAAGTGGTGGCACACCGCACGGTCACACAAGCTTCTATCTCATTGTTGATAATTGTAGAGTGTAGTTAAATGATAATTATTGTAGACTATAATTGTAGAGAAAATTCTAAATGTGAACGGATATGTACGCAAATTATCGTACACACTAATTTTTGGTAAATTCCAACTATATGCTACTATTTCATATATCTTTTTTTGTCCAAAAGGACACCAAAAGATACAATGATTAGTTAAATTCTCTTCCATATTTGTGAATCCTCATCAGATCTTATGTGTATGATTTTTTTTATACAATTTAGTCGTATCAAGTGAATTTTTTTAATTCGGAACCAAATTTGTATGTAAAGGGTATGGACATAATTCACAATTCATTATTCATATCAAGTTGTTTCTTTTGAGCTGAAGGCATAAATCATGATAAAAATATATGAGCACAATTATTCATAGTCTTACTTAGAAAAAATATTAAAATTATGCCATATTAAAATTAAAACGAAGTCAATGCCATCTTACCCGGCCTACTCAGCCCGAATACAACAAAAGACTCAAATTAGCCCAACTCAGGTTAGGGTTAAACCTAAGCCCCTCCTCACCCCCACCTTACTCCTCTCACTCTCTCTCTCACTCTCTCACTCCCGATCCCCTTCTCCTCCCAATCCCCAAATCGCCACCCCACCGTTGTCCCTCTCTCACTCTCAATCCCCTTCTCCCTCCCAATCCCAAAATCACCACTTTATTGCTCCCCACCAACGTCCAATTTCGGGTACCGTCCAGTCGCCCAAGGCCGTGCCCGCACCAAGGCTGCGCTACTCAGCTGCGTGCTCCTCTGCTCCCTCGTCTTGCTCCTTTCCACGCTCGCCCATGACGGCTTCCACCACCTCCTCCGCCTCCCCGTGCTTGACCTCGACATGCCGCTCCTGCTCCTCGCCATGTGCGACCCCTACTCTCCAGCCACCCCCACCTTCCCTTCCCCGTTGGACTAGCACAAGCACTCATTGACGACATGGTGAGCTTCGCACTCTCCATCTCTAGCCTCAGTGCCACACCCTGGGCCGTTGTCACGCCCTACCTTGACGCGGCCACAAAGTGTCGCCGATTTGCGGACGTCATGTCGGAGGATCGCGCGGTGGTTGGTGCTGATAGCGGCAAGGATGACAAGGGCTGTGGAGCGGCGTCATGCGCAGCCATGCTGGCGCTGCCCACCACATCCCGTTGCGGCCTCCTTGTCATCACGAATCGCCTTCCCATCTCCGCCAACCGCCACGGCAAGGACCAACGGAGGCATTGAGAGCAGGCAACCGGTGACCCCAATCGCGAGGACAGGGATGAAACGGGGCCAAGGCCCTCAAACCGAGTTTTTTAGGATCTCTGTAAAGTTTTACAGGCCTGCTGAAGCCTGCCCGAGACTCGAAAGCATGTTTGGCCGGGGAGAGGCCACGCAGGCTCAAACTCAAACAGGAGGTCAGGAAGGCAGAGTGCTGAGAGAACGAGAAACCCACAGGAAGCATCTTGGAAACAGTGTTGAATCAGCTTTAAACCGTACCAACCGAGCCAAACGTTGAACAATTTTCTTGCTAATATGGTTTTGGAAGTAGATGCCCCGAAGTGGCCATTTGTGAAGTAGAGGAAGAAAAACTGCCTTTCACCCCGATAAAAAACATATTTATAACCAGATCTGCCTAAACTAAACATATTTTAGAAAAACTGGAATGAAAATAATTATTGTCACCTAATTTATTTGCACGACGAACTAACACTTTCATTCTTTTACTTCCATGGGTGTAATCATAATCACAACAATGACCATGTGGAAAACAAGTGTCCAATTATATTAGTAAAATATAACACTGAATAGCAGGGACAAAGTAAGCTGCATGAAAGCATTAAAATCAGAAAAAGTTGGAAGCCTCTTGAGGTCAAAAGCAAACTGGTAGTATAGCTAACAAAAGGATCGGTCATCATATTCAAATTCCTACCCGACCTAAACATGATCGGAAGACTGCAGTTAGCCTAACTGGTCATGGAATGATGGTTCTGTAGCTTCCCATTTCTCATAAATTTCAAAGGTAAGTAGATTCCATATCGACAGCATTACTGACCTTCAACACAATCAAAGGAAACAACATAACAAGTAACATTTCACCTTTCCAGTAACGCTCTGATGTAATATTCCAATTCCAGTGAGGTTATTATACAAGGCTCCTTTTGATGTCGGTTGCCAAGTTTCATTTGGCTGGTCATGCGTAAAGACTGATAGTAGCTGAACTTTCAAGTAACAATCGATGAATTTTCCAAATGCAGAATACAATTTTACATCCCTTATTAGTTATTGTTGAGCTGTGTGTGTGTGTTACGGCCCAAAAGGGCCCATACCTATCCATGTATATATTGTATACATCTAGCAGCAAAATACAGAATTCCAGAAAATTCCCCATTCTTCATGGTATCAGAGCCCGCAGCATTGGTGATCCTGGGAGGCGGCGACGGCCATTGAGCAGCGCTGGAACGTGCAGTCCAGCGGGTGAAGGAGGAGAGGAGCAGGCCAAGCACAAGACCAAGGAGGCAACCGAGGCAGTCGGCGAGAAGGGCTCCGAGGCGCACGGGAAGAAGGTGGAGGACGCCAAGGAGACGGACAGGTTTGAGAGACTGCTGGTGCGTTTGCTACTGATTTGTTGCTATTGCTATTCACTACTTGAAAGCTGCTGGTGGAAACGTGAGAAGGGCTACAGCAGTGGTGCTGGTGGCTCAAATCAGGGCTGATTGTGGAGTCCTAGTTGAGGGGGGTGCTTGAGAATAGAGGTTGGTAGCAAGTTTGAGCTAGCTGCTGCTGCAAGAGAGCTGCACGGGTGTGCTACTTGTTGCCATGTTCTAGTATCCCTTGCTGAAAAGGGAGGACAGAGCAGGAAAGGGTGCACACAGCTTGTAAAGAAATAGGTTTCGCCTCTTGTGTAGGGCGTGTGAAAAAAGAGAAGAGGAGAGCTGTTTGGCACTTGCTGTGCGTGCGGCTGCTGCAGAGAAGAGTTGGGTGTGCTGCAGCAGAGGGAGTTGTGCAAGCACTGCACAAGCGAGCTGATTCACAGGTTTGCGTGTTGCTGAAAATTGAGGAGAACAGAGAGTTGCTGCTGTTTGGAACAGGACAGAGAACAAGAAGTGGAGAAGAAACTTGCTTCTTGGTTGGTGACCTGCTGCGAGGAGCGGAAGAAAGGGGCATTACTTCAGCATCGGAAGGGGATCGATGGGCGGTTGCATTAAGAAGACGATGGGCGAGAATCAAGATATTGAGCAATTGCTTGAGAAATTGGCTCAGCTGCTCAAGGCGAAGAACGAGACCAATGTAATCTTGACGGCAAGGGGATCGAATGAGATGTTTAAGATCTCAGCGGAGGAGTTAAAGAAATTGAGGCAATTGACAAAGAGTGTGAAAAATTCAGAGACGAGGACAACAATAATACTCGGTAACTCCGTCAATCTTACTCAGCCCGACAAAGGTACATCTCATCAAGCTTTTACATCCACACATGGCTCTCGTTCAAATTGGATATTAGATTCAGGTGCATCTAAGCATGTCACAGGCACTCGAAGTGAGTTTACAATATTTAATCCATATCCACCTACACATAAGGAAACTATCCAAATTACTGATGGGACTTCGCAACCTGTTAAAGGTGTGGGTGTAGTTCAGTGTACTCCATCTATTACATTATCATCGGTTCTATATGCTCCATCTTTCCCTGTAAATCTGGTGTCTATGAGCTCCTTGGTTGACGATATTGATTGTCGAGTAATTGCCGACCGATACAGTTGTATAATTGAGGAGAGGAAGACAGGAAGGAGGCTTGGGATCGGTGTTAGACATAAGGGATTATGGTACCTAGATAGACGGGAAACTGATGATGCATTGTGCACCGCTCTAACAGCTGTTGCAAGTGACGATGTGGCAAAGGTGATACTGCAACATTGTCGATTGGGCCATATGTCCTTTGATACTATGAGTAAGATATTTCCTGAAGAAATGAAGAAGGTGGATAAAGGAAAACTTGTGTGTGATGCATGTGAGTATGGAAAACACACAAGGACATCATATGTGAGTCGTGGACTCCGAAGCACGTCGCCCTTTGTGTTGATTCACTCTGATGTCTGGACTTCTCCTGTGGTATCTATTAGTGGAATGAAGTATTTTGTCACCTTCATTGATTGCTACTCCCGTATGACTTGGATATATCTCATGAAACAAAAAAATGAAGTGCTTAAATGTTTCAAGGACTTCTATGCATATATCCAAAACCATTTCAGTATTAGTATTCAAATTATAAGGTCTGATAATGGAACCGAGTATGTGAACAATGAATTTGGTAATTTTCTTTCAGAAAAAGGAATACTTCATCAAACTTCATGTCCTGATACATCTCCACAGAACGGAGTAGCTGAAAGGAAGAACCGACATCTGCTAGAAGTCGCTCGATCACTTATGCTTACTATGAATGTGCCTAAGTTTTTATGGAGTGAAGCGGTTATGACTGGTACCTATCTCATTAACCGTATGCCATCAAGAGTGCTTGGGATGAAGACCCCTTATGAGATGCTATTTGGAAAAAATGAGTTCATTGTTCCACCAAAGGTGTTTGGATGTACATGCTTTGTAAGGGATCACAGACCCTCGGTAGGAAAGCTAGATCCCCGTGCAGTGAAATGCATCTTCATAGGATACTCATCTGGACAGAAGGGCTACAAATGTTGGAGTCCTAACGAGCGACGTACGTTTGTAAGTATGGATGTGACTTTCAGGGAGTCTGAACCATTTTATGGAGAACCGACAGATTTAAGTTCTCTGTTTGACTTTGACTCTTCTAGCATGAGTGATGCTAGTCGAGAGGGGGAGAGTGAAGTATCAAGGACAAAGGAAGAAGATGAACAACCAAGAGTTGTGGTTGGTTCGGTTCCATGTCCTATGGGCAAAGAAGGATGGAGGAAGCCCAATGAGGAGGAAAATTTGAAGGTATATACAAGAAGACAGTCGCAGCATGAGCAACAAGGTGTTCCAGCAACAGGTGAAACTCAGGTGCAGGGGAAGCAACAAGCTCCAACAGACGAGGAGGAAAATTTAAGATGGAGAAAGCCGAATGAGGAGGAAAATTTGAGAATGTATACAAGAAGACAGTTGCAGCAGGAGCAACAAGGTGTTCCAGCAACAGGTGAAACTCAGGTGCAGGGGGAGCAACAAGCTCCAGCAGCTGTTGAAGTTGCTAGCTCATCTAATGATGAACCATCTGCCACACCAACCCCATCTAAGATAGGTGATTCAATGGACTTGCCTATTGCCTTGAGGAAAGGAACACGAGTTGGAGCTAGAAATCCTCCATTAAGATATGGTTTTGAGCATGATATAGCTAACTATGTATCGTACACATCTTTGTCTCCAGCATATAAGGCATTCATTGCATCACTACAATCTACGACGGTCCCAAGAGATTGGAAAGCAGCAAAGCAAGACCCAAAATGGTATGAGGCAATGTTGGAGGAAATGAAGGCTCTTGAGAAGAACAAGACATGGGATCTTGTACCCCTTCCAGCAGGAAAGAGGCCAGTTAGTTGCAAATGGGTGTATACCGTGAAGCAAAATCCAGAAGGGAAAGTGGAAAGATACAACGCGAGGTTGGTGGCAAGGGGTTATAGTCAAACTTATGGGATTGACTATGATGAGACGTTTGCGCTAGTGGCTAAGATGAATACAGTGAGAATTCTAATTTCATGTGCAACTAACTTTGGGTGGCCTCTACATCAGTTGGATGTTAAAAATGCTTTCCTGCATGGTGACCTGCAAGAGGAAGTATACATGGAGATTCCACCTGGCTTCTCCACTCCTAGAACAACAGGAAAGGTATGCAGGTTAAGAAAATCTTTATATGGTCTTAAGCAATCTCCCCGGGCATGGTTTGACAGGTTCAGGCATGCTGTATGTGATATGGGGTATAGACAGTGCAACGGGGACCATACCGTATTCTACCGGCACTCAAAGTGTCGGATTACAATCCTTGCGGTATACGTTGATGATATTATAATCACAGGAGATGACGATTTGGAGATATCACGATTGAAGGAGAACTTGAGCAAGGAATTTGAGGTCAAAGATCTTGGCCAACTTAAATATTTTCTTGGCATTGAAATTGCAAGGTCTCCTAAAGGGATAGTTCTCTCACAGCGAAAGTATGCCCTGGACTTGCTTAGTGACACGGGAATGATTGGGTGTCGAGCTGCATCAACACCTATTGACCAAAATCACAAGCTAAATGCCCAATCAGGAGAACCGGTGGACAGGGAGAGATACCAGAGACTCGTTGGGCGACTTCTATATTTATGTCATACAAGACCTGACATTTCTTATGCAGTGAGTGTGGTGAGCCGATACATGCATGATCCCAGGAGTAGACATTTGGATGCTGTTTATCGGATCCTTCGATATCTGAAGGGTAGTCCAGGAAAAGGATTATGGTTCAAGAAGAATGGCCATCTTAATGTAGATGGCTATAGTGATGCTGATTGGGCTAGTTGTCTTGATGACAGGAGATCGACCTCTGGCTATTGTGTATTTGTTGGAGGGAACTTGGTGTCATGGCGAAGCAAAAAGCAGCATGTGGTGTCAAGGTCGACAGCCGAAGCTGAATATAGAGCTATGTCACAGGGGCTCAGTGAGATGTTGTGGGTGAGAAACCTCTTATCGGAACTGAAGGTGTTAAGAAAGGGCCCCCTAAATGTGTGGTGTGATAACAAATCAGCGATTAATATTGCTAACAACCCAGTCCAACACGACAGAACCAAACATGTAGAGATAGATCGTTTCTTCATTAAGGAGAAGGTGGATGATGGTACGATCAAGATCAGTCATGTAAGCTCAGGAGAACAGGTTGCAGATTGTCTTACCAAAGGATTAGATGTTAGGGGGTGTAATTCAGCATGTAGCAATATGGGGATGATCGATATCTATCACCCATCTTGAGGGGGAGTGTTGAGCTGTGTGTGTGTGTTACGGCCCAAAAGGGCCCATACCTATCCATGTATATATTGTATACATCTAGCAGCAAAATACAGAATTCCAGAAAATTCCCCATTCTTCAGTTATCATCCCACCAAAATATTTTTTTCATCATTAAATATATAACGTCGAGGCCTCCCCTATAGTTTTTCCTCAAAAAGAAAGTTATCATTCCACCTCAATCAGTAATGATTCACCTCTTCATTTCCAACGACCATTTAAATATGTTCTATCAGCAATTAAAACATTAATCCCTTGGTTTGAAAATATAAGGGCCACACCTTATGCAAACATATTAATGAGAAGAAAGAAAGAGATGAAAACTTAGACCATCCTGCCACTACGCCTTAATAAATTACATCTTGATCTTCCACTCAAGAATAAAATGTCTACCGATGAGCAAATTCACTACTAAACCTGACTGGCAGATATTTGCGTTGTTGGACATCACCACGCAAAAGAAGTGATGCCTAGAAACACTTTTTGCCTTCAGTCATCACTACAACTATATAAGGAAAAGTCAAGTGATATACCATAGGCATATAATGCTCGCCAATCTAACTTGCATACCAATATATATTGCAACATACTGTTAAGTAAAGACGGTAAAATAGACAAGTGAGAATACTACTAAATTAGCATGTTTTTTGTGTATTAACATCTGATGATCGTACCACCAGTGGTTTCTTCAGAATCCTATGGAAAGAGTAAACTTGAATTCTCACCAAAACTGCAAAGGATAATTTTCTGCAACAGAAGTAGGTTCATGATAGGATATTGTTATACTTGGATATTCTTCTTTCAAGAAGAATTGGAGAGCCTGAGGTCAATTGACTGCAGCTGCTCCCGGAGATGCTGGTTGTCCTCCAGGAGCCGGTCATATTCAAGCAGCAAGCTTTCAGATTGTTTTTGAATAGCAAGTGCCTTGTCCTCAGCAACATGGACCTCCTCGGTCTTTTCTTGGACTTGTAGCTTCAGTTTCTTCATCTCCTCGTTCAGAGTGGCAATCTCGTCCTGGTACTTCATTGTTTCCTCAGATCTTCCATGTTTTGCTTCTTCTAACATTTTATTATGCTTCGATATAGCCTCTACATTCTTCTTTAACCCACGTAATTCTCTAATGTATTGGTGGAGCCGGTCAATAACTAGAGCAAGAAACAAGGAGTACCCTGAAAGAATAGTGCTGTACCACTCAGAACTTTGTTATAGGAGAACAGAGAGCAGGAATACAGTGCTGAGACACAAAATGGAATGTTTTCAGAGAGTTAATCTGATAAAAAATAGCGGCTGCACTAATGAAACAGTTCCAGGCATGAAATGAAAATAGTTAAGAACAGGAGTGTGGCAAGTCAGGATAATCTAAACAAGCGTATCCATTGGTGTAGCATGCTACGGAATTAGTTGAGAGCAATGAGCATAAATAGACACGGCGTTTTCCAGCTGTCCCATGAAATAGACATGGAAAGACAATCAATAGGTAAGAAGAGTATGTGATGAACTGATGATACTGATTGAGCTCTGGGGCTATCTAACAGGAGTTACCTACACAGTAGAAATTCATTAGAACATGAATATAGAAAACTTCCAAAAGAAGCAATTCACTGTCACAATAGTGACCCACCAGATATTACGATCACAGTTCATATTTATCCATGTTTTATGAAATATTTCGACCTCTAGAATAAAAATCCACCTGCTAATATAATGCATATGAATTATATTATTAGATAAAAAAGCAAGGGTACATTAGATAAAATCATAAAATTGAAAATACATAAAGTTTGGTTTTCTACTGAAAGCACATGTTCTAAAATTATTAGAGAAGGGAGAGAAGGAAAAAATCAGTGGGAATTGATATAAGTATAACAAAAGTAATTATTTTGTTCTTGGTTCATCTTTCTTGTTGTCCCTTGAGGATTGATCATTGGTTTTGCACACTATTTTGCCAAATTTTACAACATATATAGACCTGCCTGCGACCAGTAATTCTTTTTCCACGCTATGATCGATCTTTGCCAAAAAAGAGTATACTATAAGGTTGCCTCTTGTCCTCATGTTTGATAAACAAATCTCTTCCATCCCTCTCCATAGCACTTTGACAAACTGGTATGACAAGAAGAAAAAATACAGTACTGAACAAAGGTTTTGCTATGCAAAGCTGAACCAGTTTACTAATACCTCTTGTATTGTGTTCCACCAACAGTAAACCATAGCGTAATAAGCATACACTAGAAGTCTAGAACATGATAAAACCTGAATTACTAGAATTTCAACAGTAAACCAAACATAAAATAGAAGCCCTAAATGCATTTAACAGGACAGAGAAATCAAATTAAACATTTCAGCACCAATATAAACTGGAAGGGAGTAGTTTGTAGGGCCAAAACTTCTGTACAACTCAAGGCCATGATGAGTCAACAGGATCAGAACTGTTGATTTCAGCCTGAATTTACTGGACAGAAATTTTTTTAACTTTGCAATCAAATAACTCCACTGAATAAAGTGATTGCATAATTCAAAACATAACCTTAGATATGGTGTTCTGAAATATCCTTCACCATGGATTCAGCAAAAACTATGGATCAATAAGTACATTTGTAGGTAGATACATAATCATAACACCTAATGGGAAATAGCTCAGATGGTGAAACTGAGTTGTATGCTTTCATATACGTACCTAGGTCTAAATTGAAAGCTAGCTGACTCATAAAAATAGAGGGGAAGAATGTGTTTGCTACAGCTAACCAACTTGAACCTCTTGCTTGTACTTCTTAGTCCTAAGGCTTCTTTAGAACAATAAAAAATGCCTAATTGAATTTTACAATTGTTCACATGAATACAAACGAATGTTCTTTAAGTTTTCACATTATTATTGTTATGCTTTTATCCCTTTGGTTATATCGAATTTATATCCCAAACCCAACATACACCAGACAAAGGTTTTTTTTTGTGTAAAATCCATACCCTAGTCCAAAAACCACCTATTTATATCCCTATCCCAGTGCCCAACCAGACGCCACCCTAGAATGTAACCCCTCGAATCCTCTTTCCTAGCATTTTCAGTTAGTTTGAGCACGTTGCGATCAGAACTGATATGTATGCGATGGATTACTCCAGCATCAAATCTTTCTATCGTTTTATACAACAGAACAGGCAAGAATGCAGCAAGACAAAGACACTTCCGATTAAGAAAGGATAAGATAAATGGAATTGGTTCCGGGAGCTGTTACGGAGGTAATCTAATGGGGGGTGTGCGTTACCAAGACGTACCCATGAGGGACGCCTCGAGGAGGTGGCGCGAGAAGAGGACCTGGTCGGTGGGCGAGAGGGCGCCGCCGCCGCCGGACTCGGGGTCCCCGGCGCGGCCGGTGATCTCGCCCATGCTGTACAGGGTGGAGGCGAGCAGGGTGAGGACGACGCCGGCGACGGTCTTGACGGCAACGGGCGCGCGGCGGCCGCGCTTGAGGCGGTCGAGGCCGAGCACGGCGAGCTTCCGCAGCGGCGTCTTGAAGAGCAGCACCACCGCCACGGCCGCCTCCGCCCCGAGCACCACAAACAGCAGCTGGATCATCGCCGCTGGTTTGCTGGGTTCCCCGCGTTGGTTGGATGCGATGGATCGAGGTCGAGGAGGAATTTGGGGGTTTGGGGTTTCGGAGGAGGCGGGGATCGGAGATTTCGATTTGTTTTCTTTTGTTTGAGTTTTCGTCTAGCATAAATCTGGATTTTGGAACGGACAAATGAGGAAAAAAAAGGTTGATTCAAGCTGAGTGAGAATTTTGTATCTATGATAATTTGGTATTCTCCATCCATATATAAGGCATTTTAGGTTGTTTTTGGTTTTCGCTACGGTTTAGGGTCTATTTGGAAGCCCTTAAAATTAATACCCTTGTAAACACAGTACAAGGGTATTTCACAAAGTTCTAACAAAATTCTTAAATACAAGGTTTTTTCTTTGTAAACTCTTGTTTAGGTAAATCTTTGTAAACTCTTATAAACTTTGTGTATTAGTAATTTCCTCTTCATTCACCCTCGGGATGTGTTGCAAGCTGGGAGTAATAGGAGCGAAGTTCTGGAAGATCAAGATGCCAAAGATACAAGTGATACAAAGACATCTATTCACTCTCATGACACAGATTTAGCACATGCACGTGCCATTACAATCAGTATCTTTACAAAATCAAAATGTTGCCTCTGCTCTTTACAAAATCAAAATTACCAGGAATTCACCGGTATAAAATGGAGTGATCTACTTAACAAAGAAGTAATCAGCCACATGCGAGTGTTACAAGCATAAGCATCACTTAGAATAATCAACTTGCGTAGGTTTACACAAACCAGAACAGATAAATAGCCAGTTAGGTCGCTCAGATACACAAGGGTCGCCTCGGTACAAGACTCATGTTTTCCTTGCGCTCCAATTGCATGTCATTGCCTCAGTTTTCTGCAGCGAACCAACAGAGAGGAATCAAATCCAGCAGCAATGTGTGCTCGCGCAGAATCCAGTTTTATAGGGTCTTTCTAATCAGTCGGCTGTTCCCTGCTAATCTAGAGGAAAACGTGTACATGGCTTACCTTTTGTTATCTGTGTTATCTGCCCTGATATTCAGAATTCACATCACAAGCTGTTAGAGGTGATGTGTTTTGACTTATGTGCTATAACATTGTCTACAGATCATGACCTGCATGTAAGTTTTGATATGCATGAGTGCCAATTCATCTGTTATTGCTGACTTAGATACCTTAAGCTATGGCTTAAGTAGTATGCCTAAAAAACGGCAGAGTATGATCCTATTAAAATTATCAATCTGTAAAAAATATCACTGTGACAGAGCATGGTACTCGTTTCTTCCTGGTTTACCTCAGGTGATTGCATTCAATTTTACAAGTACCTGACAAGAGGTTGTCTTTTTGCATAAACCAACCTAGCTATCTTTAAAAAGCGGTTTACTAATGCAGTCTATATGTTGCATTCGATTTCTTCAGTAACATGGCTGCTATGAGGTCCCTTAGAAATGAAGCATGAAGGCATTCAACTCAATGTTCCAATCTATATTCTGCGGATTATGAAGTGTGGTGTGAAGCAACTGAATGAGAACAGTAGTTAGAGAAAAATGTTATGCAATGCAGCAAGGGGAATGTAACAACAAGCATATCATCCAATCTTTTGAAATCTAATACTATTTGACCATCAACAACAAGCTTGATTTCCTGCATTTAATAATTCCAAAAGTACATGTTTGTTTAGCATCAGGCAAAATTTCGCAAATACTAGCTTCTTACAGTACTCTTATTTTTGCAAATCACCAACCTATCAACCATGTTCCAGGTCAAAGCAGAAACATTGCATAACACCAAAGAAGAACCTCTACATGGAAAAAACAAAATGCACGATAGAACTACTCACTCAACAATCAGTTCAAGTGGCCTCTAAAGACGCAGTTCAGTTATCTTCAGTTCTTCCTACGCTGCAGCCTCAAGTTCAACAATTGGCCTATTTGCATAATGCCTCTCGAAAACAGCAGAAGGATAATAAGATAGCTTCACGGCCAATACAGCAATAGAAAGGAAGACATAATATAAAGCTGTGTACTAATATGATTCCGTGACCAAGAAACAGCTGAATTTAGACATTTGGTTCAAAATAACAAGATTCCTGGTTCATAGTGAAAGTGTCTTATTTAGTTATTATCATTTAGAAAACAGCGGTACTTCCATGATTTTGATTTTACATGTAATTCCACGGATCACAATACGTCATTACTCAAAAGAGAGGGCTCTAGCAAAATTTTCGACTTAATTGTGTAACTGCTATGCAAAAATGCCGATTACAACCTAGTACTAGAATCCAATGTCCCAACATAATCAGTACAAATCACAGTAGTACTAGCACGGTAGGATGTTACGCCACAGATACGCACAGATCAAGCCGCAAAACGGACCTAGAATTCCAGATCGATTAAGGCGAAACCCAAAACCCAAGCAGGGGAGGCAGATTGATCCAACCGTACGTACGGACGGACGGACAGACAACACAAGGTGGCCGATTTGGCGAGAAGTGGAATACCTTGACGGGCTTGGTGAAGTGGAGAGGGCGGATCCGGCGATGGAAGCCACGGGGGGAAGCAAGGGAGGCGGCGGGCACGAAGAACGTGAGAGCGACGGTGGGTTGGAGGAGCCGGAGGAGATGGCCGTTGGAGTCGAGGTCGCTTGGAGGAGCTCGGATCCCGTCGGAATCCTGCGGAGGAGCCGTGCGGCGTCCACAGCACGGCCGCGGTCGCGCCCCTCACGGTGCCCTTCCGTCGAATCTGTGGTCGCTCCCGATAACCGTCGGATTGGAATTCGGAGGTACGGAGCAGCGTTACTTTTTACAGATGTATTAGGCTTCGGCCCAGCTTAAAACCAGCCATCCAAAAGTCTATTTTCAGCTCAAGCCGAGTAATTTTTCGGACCCTTATTTTGCACCGATTTTGGACCAAATACCAGTTATCAAATATACTCTTAGTGTAAATTACATATTATGTTGAATATATGAGCAATTTTCTAATAAGTTTAATCCACAAAAATAGTAGATAAAACATGACAATAATAGTAGAGATGATAATCAGACCAAATAAAGTACCAATCAAACTAGTCACACAATCAGTAGGTAACAACAAAACGGCATGTCCAAGTCGATTGCTAGAACTAATAATCCAAACATAATCTCTAATAGAAGGGATAAGAACACATACTGTGCAGTGGAAGAAGATGTGTTCGCAGTTGCAGTACCATCGGAGATCGACATGTTGAGGAGTAAGGCGTCAACGTCGGGGAAGTAGTCGCGCGCAGGATCGTCGGAGGAGATGTTAGCAGTCGCATAAGTGCGCTCCCCAAAAACCTGATCACCTCTCTCCCGTACAGGATCACAAGAGGCGTGGTTCCGGAGATCTGCTGTCCCACTTCGCGGTGCACGCCGGGAAATGGGATGGGAAAGTCGTAGGCGGCGCAAAGCTCTGGAACCAAAGGGTGGTCTCATATGTGTTGCATTCATCTACGGACAGAGGAGTGACCTAGAAAACGAAACGGTTCCATGTGGGAGATGAAGAGAACCGAAACTGGTCCACTACAGAGAGAGGAATAGTCCATGTCGGTTCAGATTCATCTACCACTAGTGAGACAACGTGTACACGTGGCATAGGGTCCTAGCCCGGCTCGGCTCGTTCACGAAACACGACGTGCGCGTGTGGCGAGGCGGACGGCGGAGGAGGAGCGCGCGCGTATGTGTCATCTTCTCATTCTCTTAGTGGTGTGTGGAAGAGCCAACCTTATATGTTGGTCTAACTCACCCTCCACTAGTGGGGTTGGGACTAAACTTCCCCACACTCCCTTGTCATGCATGAATGGGCCAGATGGGCCTCTAGGATTTAATCCAGGAATTATTGTTAAATAATAAATGGGCTAGGCCCAATAATTCCAATAATCCCCCACCAGATCTCAGAGGCACATAGAGTCTATCAATGGTTCCAAAACATTGTTTATATACCAGTATTTCGGTGAAGACTGTTAAGTTGAACTTCCACCTAGAACTTCACGCTACACTTATTTACAACTTGACAGTGGACTATGCCTTGAACTGCAAGTTTTGTGCAAACAAGTTTCACGCAAAGCCTTGACCGATACTGCTGCCAAAGAGCTTTCTCGCGGGTGGAGCTTATACGTCATACTCCGGGCCTTTTCATGAGTTTTATTAGAGAGTACCCAGCTCTCATAGACTGCGACGTTTAACAATTGGACCCATATAGGTGTGTTCTTTCAGGATGTTCTGTAGGACAACATCTCTGCTCAAAAGGCCACTCAGAACACATTAGATAAAGATCAACCTGCCATACAGATTAAGAGAGAATTGCATCTTCACGGAGTGGGTCTTCATAAAAGAAATACTCTCCTCTCAGTTAACCAATAGCTTATCTCACCAATTCTACTTCACGGGATCTCCGATCACATAGAATGGGTTACCACTATGGATAACTCATGCAGTGGGTCTCATACCCATCTCCCTCGATGCATTGCCTATCACATTTCGTGATAAATACTTTGTGAAGGGATCTGCCAGATTCTTAGATGTTTGGATATAATCCAACGTTATAACTCTGGAGTTTCTCATTAGTCTGACAGATTTCAATCTCCTCTTCACATGTCTTGAGGACTTCATATTATCCTTAGAACTATTTACCTTGATGATCACAGTTTGATTATCACAGTTCATCAGAATAGCTGGTATTGGTTTTTCAACCACCGGCAAGTCCATCGAGAGCTCACGAAGCCACTCTGCTTCAATAATGGCTGTGTCTAATGCTGCGAGTTCTGCTTCCATTGTTGACCTCGTTAAGATGATCTGCTTGCAAGACTTCTAGGAAACAGCGCCACCACCAGTGTAAACACATACCCACTTGTGGCCTTAAGCTCATCAGCATCAGATATCCAGTTTGAATCACTATCACCCTCCAGTACCCTTGGGTATCCTGTATAATGAATTCCATAACTCGCAGTACCTTTTAGATAGCACATTACTCTTTCAAGAGCATGCCAGTAACATCTCCCGGATTTGAAACAAATCGGCTTAGTTGCTCACAGCAAACGAGATGTCAAGCCTTGTAGCACTTGCTAAGTACATAAGCGAGCCAATGATTTGAGAATATCTCAATTTATCCTTTGCTACTCCTTTGTTCTTTCGAAGCAACACACTGGGATCATAAGGTGTTGGGGAAAGTTTACAATCTAAAAAGCCAAAGCGACTCAGAACCTTCCCCACATAGTGCGACTGCAACAGAGTGATCCCACCATCATCACCTCTCAAAAGCTTGATGTTCAAATAACATCAGATACTCGAAGATCTTTCATCTCAAAGTGATGAGACAAAAAAGTCTTGACTTCCTAAATAACCTTGAGGTTGGTCCCAAATATCAGTATGTCATCACATACAAGCACAATATAACTCCTTCGCCCCCACCATAGCGATAGTACACACATTTGTCGACTTCATTAACAGCAAAACCCGCAGAAGTCAAAGTTCTTTCGAACTTCTCATGCCATTGCTTAGGTGCTTGTTTTAATTCATACAGATATTTCAACAACTTGCACACTTTTCCTTCATGACCATCTACTACAAAACCATCTGGCTGATCCATATAAATTTTCTCGTCCAACTCTCCATTTAGGAAAACTGTCTTAACATCCATTTGATGAACGAGAAGACCGTGTGAGGCAGTCAATGAGAGTAGTACTCGAATGGTGGTCAATCTGGCCACAGGTGAGTAAGTATCGAAGAAATCTTCGCCTTCCTTTTGGGTATAACTCTTGGCAACAAGCCGAGCCTTGTACTTTTCAATTATACCATCAGGCCTGAGCTTTTTCTTGAACACCCACTTACATCCTACAGGTTTACAACCATAAGAACGATCAGTAATCTCCCATGTCCCATTAGCCGTGATGGACTCCATCTTGCTACGGACAGCTTCCTTCCAGTAGTCAGCATCAGGAGATGCCTAAGCTTCTGAGATGGAAGTAGGAGTGTCATCCATGAGGTACACAACGAAATCCTCACCAAAGGACTTTGCTGTCCTCTGTCTCTTGCTCCTTTTGGGAGCTTCATTGTCTTCCACCTCAGGATTGTCATTATGTGTTCGCTCATAATGTTCCATTGGAACAGAAGGTTCAGGAATTGTGTCTGACCTCTGACTAGACGAGCTAGGCATATCTTTCATAGGAAAAATATCCTCAAATAAAGTCACATCATTCGACTCCATGATTGTACCAACATGCATGTCGGGTACCTCAGATTTCACCACTAGAAATCTATATCCAATGCTGTGACAAGCATAGCCCAGAAAAACACAGTCCACGATTTTTGGTCCAAGCTTACGCTTCTTGGGAAATGGCACATGGACTTTCGCCAGGCAACCCCAAGTCCGTAAGTAAGAGAGTTTTAACATTTTCTTCTCCCATTCCTCGAATGGGGTTATCTCTTTATTCTTTGTGGAAACTCTGTTTAGGACATGACTCGCGGTCAATATAGCCTCCTCCCACCATTCCTTGGAAAGACCCGCTGTGTCTAACATGGCGTTAACCAAATCAGTTAGAGTGCGGTTCTTTCTTTCGGCAACCCCGTTTGATTGGGGCGAATAGGGAGGCGTCCTCTCCTGGATTATACCATGTTCCTCACAGAAAGAATTGAACTCATTCAAGAAGTACTCTCCACCACGGTCCGACCTGACCCTTTTGATCTTTTGATCAAGTTGGTTTTCTGCTTCGGCTTTATAGATTTTAAATTAGTGTAAAGCCTCATTTATTGATTTCAAAAGATACACCATGCAAATATCTAGTAGAGTCGTCTATCAGTGTCATGAAATATCTTTTTCCACCCTTTGTCAACACACCATTCATCTCACAAATATCTGAATGTATAAGTTCTAATGGTGTCAAGTTTCTTACCTCCGCAGTCATATGGGACTTGCGTGGTTGCTTTGCTTGCATGCAAACTTGACACTTAGAACCTTTGACAGTGGTGAATTTCGGGATTAAACTCATATTGGCTAGCCGCATGATGCAACCAAAGTTAATATGACAAAGTCGTGAATGCCAAACATTTGATTCACTTTCATTGCAAACATGATTAATAACTTTAGTGCAAAAGTCTGATAACGATAAGCGGAACAAGTCTCTGCACACATAGCCTTTTCCAACAAATTGTCCATACTTAGACAATACAACTTTATTGGATTCAAAGACTAATTTAAAACCATCACGACATAGAAGCGAGCCGCTGATGAGGTTTTATTAATGGAAGGAACATGCTACACGTTCTTCAGCTGCACGGTCTTCCCCGAAGTAAACTTCAGATTGACCGTACCAACACCATGAACAGAAGCATGTGAGCCGTTTCCCATCAGCACGGAGCAAGTCCTTGCGACCTGATAAGAGGAAAACATAGAGATATTAGCACACACATGTATATTGGCACCCGTGTCAATCCACCATTCAGAGGAATGACATACTGAAAGAACAGTAGGAAATTTACCATACCCGGCATCCTTCATTTCAGCATCACCAATAACAAGATTAGCGGTCTTGCCGTTCTTCCCATGCTGTCGCCTGTCAAAGCGGTCCTTGCAATCCGAGGCCCAATGGCTAGGATCACTGCAAACATGGCATACCCCATTTCTCTTATCAGTCCCCTTCTTCTTAAAGATGGCAGACTTTGAGGCCTTGTTTTTGCCTTCAAACTTTCCTTTGCCCTCAGACTTGTTCTTGTTCTTGAACTTGAACTTGTGGGACTGGAAATTCTTCTTGTGCAAGTTGGCACTAGAATTTCCCTCATGGACTCGAGCACGTGTGTCTTTTGCCCTCGCTTTTTCTTCCACATCAAGAGTAACAATGAGATTTACAATGGAAAACTCATGTCTCTTGTGTTTCAGAGAAGTGGCAAAATTCCTCCACGAAGGAGGAAGTTTGGCAATAATGTCCCCAGCAATGAACTTGTCCGTAACACACACTGAAAGTGCTCAAGTTCCTTGGTGAGTGACTGTATCTCATGAGCCTGCTCAACTACGGAGCAGTCATCAGTCATCTTGTAGTCATGGTATTGTTCCATAACATACAACTCGTTACCAACGTCCGAGACCCCAAACTTGGCCTCGAGCACATCCCACATATCCTTGCCAACCATAATGGTCATGAAAGGATCAACAATCTTGTCGCCAAGAACACCGAGAATAGCACCTCTGAAGAGGGTGTCAGTAGGCTAGAAAGCTTGCTCTTGATCAGGAGTAAGCGTTCCCTCTGGCTTGCCCTTGGAGGTGTGAAAACAGTTCATGGTGGTTAGCCAAAGAACTGCCCTCGCACGCCATCTCTTGTAGTTCACACCCTCGAACACAGGAGGTTTGAGGGTCGCAGCGAAAGCAATTGGAGAAAATTGCCTAGAATCAGGTTTTTGGATTGTTGAATATATGAGCAATTTTCCAATAAGTTTTAATCCACAAAAACAGTAGATAAAACATGACAATAATAGTGGAGATGATAATCGGATCAAATAAAGTACCAATCAAACTAGTCACGCAATCAAGTAGGTAACAATAAAACGGCATGTCCAAGTCAATTGCTAGAACTAGTAATCCAAACATAATCCCTGATAGAAGGGATAAGAACACATACTGTGCAGTGGAAGAAGATGCGTTCGCAGTTGCAGCACCGTCGGAGATCGACATATTGAGGAGTAAGGCGTCAATATCGAGGAAGAAGTCGTCGTTGGGGAAGTAGTCGCGCGCAGGATCGTCGGAGGAGATGTCAGCAGTCGCGCAAGTGCGCTCCCCAAAAACTTGATCACCTCTCTCCCGTACAGGATCACAAGAGGCGTGGTTCCGGAGGCCTGCTGTCCCACTTCGCGGTGCACGACGGGAAATGGGATGGGAAAGTCGTAGGCGGCGCAAAGCTTTGGAACCGAAGGGTGGTCTCAGAGCGACCTCTTATAGACTCCAGAAACTGATCCACTACAGAGAGAGGAACGGTCCATGTCGGTTCAGATTCATCTACCACTAGTGAGAAAACGTTTCGACTTCTATCCTGCGTGACAAAAAAAAGACAACACGTACACGTGGCATAGGGTCCTATGCTCGGCTCGTTCACGAAACACGACGCGCGCGGCGGCGGAGGAGGAGCGCGCATGTATGTGTCCTCTTCTCATCCTCTTAGTGGTGTGTGAAAGAGCTAACCTTATATGTTGGTGTAACTCACCCTCCACTAGCGGGGTGGGACTAAACTTCCCCACACCCCCTTGTCATGCATGAATGGGCCAGATGGGCATCTGGGATTTAATTCAGGAATTATTGTTAAATAATAAATAGGCTAGGCCCAATAATTCCAACATATTACAGTCGTATTTTTAAAAAGAGTATATTATTTTCATGTGCTAGTCAATCTTTTTAATTTTTTAGGTAAATCCTATGATCAGATTATATACTTAAGCATGACCATAATATTTACCTTTAAAAATCTTTTTCACCAGTACTATCTTATTACTAGTCTTATATTACTCTTGATCACTCGGGTAGGGTTGGTTCCATTGAAGTCTATGGGCCTGTTTGGTTGGGCTGTGGCTGTTGACAAAACTGTTGTTGGCTGGCTGTTTAGAAAAGCTGCTGTGGCTGTGGGAAAGTGACCATACGGCTTTTGGTTGATCCAAACCATCTACAGTATTTTAGAAAATGAGCACTGAAGCTTCAGCACATTGCAAAAAGCTAGCAGAAGGCAGCTTTTCCAAACAGCTGAATTTGCACTGCAAAGCACACAGCTACCGTTGGCAAAATATGCTGAAAAGCTGGCCGTTTGGTTGGGCTGTAGCTTTTTCCAGTGAAAAGCTGCTGAAAAGCCCAACCAAACACCCCCTATGTAATGGTTCACGCTGTCTTCTCCATTATTGGTGTCTAGCTCCATTGACTCCTCCAGCACCTTCGGGTATTTTATCTTGATTTCTACGGCCTCAGAACCTAGCAAATGAAATTTTATATTGTTGATAAATATACTCAACAGGTCCAGAAAGCAAAATATGCTTTTACATATATTTGGATATTTAGCATCAATAGAAATAATATATTTGGAGATAACAATTGGTGATATGGAAGTATGTTACTATTTACTCATATCATAATTTGATATTATAACGTGACAATAATTTAACGGGACAACTTTTTGATCTTGTAACGCGAAAACAATTCGATGGGACAATCTTCTGATCCTACAACGCGTGACAAAATTTGGTTGTAACGTACGTCACAAAATTCTGGTATCATTAGAATTTAAAGGATCAAAATATTTAGAAATACTTGTCTAGTTAAATTAGCAGAGCAAAAGATCTTTCTGGGCGCGTTCACGAAATTGATATATGTGAAATTGAATTTGTCTAAATGTTTTTGAATACTGTGACCTGTGGGACCATCATTGGTTACGAGAGTTAGTCACGTCATGAATTGATCGATCTCTGTCTACCCTTCTTGTCCCTACTGAAGCTGAGAAAATTTGCAGAGGAGCGTGATTTATGGGGAGAAATTTGGGACGGGGATTTCCTTCTTGAGGACCGCATGAGGTGGATAGAGAAGCTCTTTCCTTGTATAGTCTTGAGAAATTTTTTTTAAATATTATTTTTAAAATAAAATATTCGAGGTCTATATGTCTGGTACCGGAAATTGCAAAAATATGCCCCTGTCGGCCGACCGTCGACCGACTGGAGGCCTGTCGGCCAACGGTCGACCGACAGGTCGGTATCGGCCCACCGGAGACCGATTGGGCGCCGAAAGGGTCAACAGCGACTCGATTTGACTTGATGACTTGATCTGATGCGGCGGGACCCCCTGGAGGGGCCTGTCGTCCGACGGTTGGACGACAGGCTCCCAGTCGTCCTACGGTGGACCGACTGGAGCCCAGTCGTCCAACTGTGGACCGACAGAGCCCCCCATGCAATGCAGTGCCTGTTTTTTTTTAACTTTGCTGTAAGCTCAATTTTTTTAACTTTGATGTAAGCTCTTTGAACTTCGCTTTTTGAACTTCCAGCGCGTTATGTAAAGCAGTGCCTGTTTTTTGCACTTGCTGCGTTAGGTAAGCAGTGCCTGCTTTTTGCTCTTCCTGCGTTGGTCGGCCGTGATTGCAGTGTAAGCAGTGCCTGCTGTTTTTTCACTTCTTGCGTTGGTCGGCCGTGATTGAAGGATTTTTCGCCTTTACATCACCTGCAGTACATCACCCAGTGTATCATTTCTCTATTTATACATCTCTTGCCTGTCTCTCCTTCTTCACCCATGCACGAGAAATTTATAAGCTCAGGGGAGGAGTTAGGATTCGGGAGCAAGGTGAGAAGAAAGAAATTTTCGGAAAGGATTAGGGTTCGGGAGGGATCTCGGCTGTGGGGCACGTGTGAGGTAAATAGTAGGGAAATTTTTTTTTGTTTTCTCGAAGTAGTAACTATGACCGTATTGCAAAATGGCAGGAATGGCCTCATCTGGTGCTGACGAGATGCCGAAGCAGAAGATGGTTGCCGACTTGCCCGCAGGTGTCGAAGTTCCCCTTTGCTGGTGCCAAGATCCGTGCAGACTGATGAAGTCGGATGAGTTCGGCTACACGTACGGAAGAAGGTTCTTTATGTGTGCTAACTACGACGAAGAGCCACCGAAGTTTGGCATGTCCAGACGGAGTGAACTGGTAAAACTCGCACATACCCGCATTTCTAACACGATGCAATACTATGGTAACAGTCGTTTGCTTGCAGTCTCGACCTACTATATGTGACTACATACAGTGGCTGGACGTTACCCAATCGAAAGAGGATGAGGAAGAACTCATGTGGAAGGTTAACTGTGCTCGAGGTCGGATTCAGGAACGCATGCACGAGGCAGAGGAGGAGGAGAAGAGAAAGCGTTGGCAGGAGATGCAACGCAAAGAGAAGGAGGAGGCGGAACGTCGAGCTGCGGAGGCACGTGAGGCCGAAAGGGCGAGGAAGCGCGAGATGGCGCGTCGCGCGAAGGAAGAAGGGGAGGAAGCTCACGCTCGTCGTATGAGGAAGGGAAAATATCCTAAAGGCGCTGAGTAGTTATTTTAATATTGTATTAGGTTGTTCGGCTGTACGTGAATGTTATCGTACCCTGTTGTCACGCCCTGATGATGTTTCGAAGTTTTCGAATAAATAAACGAAGTGTTCCATGCAATTCAGTACAACTAAAGATAGTCAAAATGCAAAAGAAAATGGTGCGAGTGTACGGCTAAAAAAGAACTAGTCCTGCTCGTCTCCCTGCTCATGTCCTCCTGGGCCTCCCCGTGGTGCGGCGGGTGGGGCGGCTCTACGAGTACGAGGACGTGGTCTCTTGCGAGGGCCGGACAGTGTCAAGGGCTGTACCGGCCGTGGCTGACGGTGACCCCTGCCCAAAATCGGCTCAGCCGACTGACGAGGTGGCGACTGCGTGACCTGCGTGGGTGGTGGCGGTGGAGTCTGAAATCCCGGGAAGTGAGGAACAATCCCAGAAGCGTCCGCTTGGCTCCACATGTCGCCGTACTCAACAGTATCTGGTGAACCCGCAAACGCCACAACGGGAACCACGTCACCTATATTAACCAATCGTATTTAGTAATACAATCCAAGAAAATACTAAGACCATATTAGTAATACGGTTTTACCTGTGGCGTGGAGCATCATGGACTGATGATGCCACGACGAGCCACCCGCCTGTGTCGGGAGAGGTGGTGCTGGCTGGGGTGTCGAGTATGGCTGGTGATGCCATGACGAGCCACCCGCCTGCGTCGGGAGAGGTGCTGCTGGCTGGGGTGACGAGTGTGGCTGGTGATGCCAAAACGAGCCACCCGCCTGCGTCGGGAGAGGTGGTATAGACTGCGGTGACGACTGTGCCTGGTGATGCCAAAACGAGCCACCCGCCTGCGTCGGGAGAGGTGGTGTAGGCTGCGGTGACGACTGTGCCTGGTGATGCCACGACGAGCCTCCTGCCTGCGTCGGGAGAGGAGGACGTGGCTGGACTTGCGGGTGTGGCTGCCACGACGACGAGGAGTGCCGTGGGGGACGGTGCGCATGACGAGTAGACCGTCCTGGAGCGACGTCTGAAGCGCGGGCACAGGTCAAAGTCTCATAGATCTTTCGAAGCTTGTCGTTCAGACGTCGCCACGCGGATCGATGATCCGATGGACTGATGTCAACCCCCATTTCAAGTCGGTTAAGAAGTGCGGCAACCTCCTCCTGAGCCTCAAGCGTCATTTGCGCCTGTAAATGCGAAAGGATTATTGTTACTTGCTCAGGACTTCTGCAAATATGAAACAATGAAAATTGTGACACTTACCGCGTGGTGCCTGACGCCAACAACAGAAGCAGCCGGGTAGTGATCCGACGTGCGGCCCTGCTGCATCTCATCTGGGTCGGCACGTGGTACGTAGAACAACCGCGTACCGGGCCGGTACCACCGGAGGTACACATCGTACTCGGCCGGGTCGAAGGCCGTGTCCTCGTGCCAGAGATCTGCGCTTGCCGTCGTCCACTGTTCGACAAACGGCGCAAGGTTTCGTGCCCATGTTGTTGCCGTCTTGTTTCCACATTTACGGCTGTACCTACATTTTCATGATTATTGGTACGAAGTGAGCAAAACTATGTTTCAATACTATTATCTGACATTAAAACATTCTGTACTCTTACCTGTGGATGTGAGGCTGAAGCAAGGGCGGTGCTGGGGGAGGACACATTTGGCGTTTCCCGAATTGACGCATCACTCGGTGCACAGCGGTTATCTCCACAGTGACGTCGAACAGTACGGTAGCCTTCGTCATCCAGTAGTCGAGGTCTCTAGTACACAACAATGAAATCCCGCCAGGCGCTCGTCGCGTCAACGCCTCGACAGTGTACGGCTCCCAGATCACCTGACTATGGTGCAACGTATCGAACTGCGATGTGAAGGCTGGGTAGCAGTTCCTGACCTGTTCGCTAGCATACCGTACCTGTCGGGATTAAAAATAATTAATAAGGAAACACATGAAGTATTTATGTTAGAAACCATATTTTGTATAAAACTAACCCGTCTCCGTGTCCAGAGTGTCCCAAAAGTAGGCATGTCGATAAGGTCCCCGTGGTACGCCGTATCGTCATACGGTACATCGAACTGCACGTCTGGCCGTCCGACCGGGAATCGCTCGTATGACCAAAGCTGCAGCAAGAGTGGGCAACCCAGTACCGCCGACTTCTCGGCGCGCCTGCTGCAAGCATTGCACATGCCTCTCAAAGTGGCTGCCAGGACCGCTGAACCCCAACTCCTCTGAACTATGTCCTCGCGACAACGTGCGTCCGCGATCTCCCGCGCTATTCCGATGTAGCGAGCGTCCACAGTGTTCACGTGATTGGACGTGAACATCACCTTGTCGAAGAGCCACAGGATATACGCCTCTAGACAACGGTCAACCTGCTGCTCCGTAAGCGCGACACCAGGGTAACCAAGCGCGCCGATCTACACGCGAAAAGTAACATCAGCAAGGTAATAGCATTTTAAACGTTGGTTCGCAATGAATAATAAAGGCAACTGACGTTACCTGAAAGTTGCGCAACCACCGCCACATAGGCCCGTTTGTATCTCGGACCAACTCCCCGACGCCCTGAGCAACACCTGCGAAACGGGCCACTATGTCCTCGTGCCAACCTACCTGAGGCTCCAACGGTCCAACTGCGGCTCCAGCCAACGGTAGGCCCAGTAAGAACGAGACGTCCTGGAGAGTAGGCGCCATCTCTCCCCAAGGAAAGTGCAGTGTGTGCGTCTCAGGCCTCCAACGGTCCACTAAGCAGGTGATCAGTGACCGGTCGTAACCAAAACGACGAGACCGCTCGTTGTACTGCTCTCTAGGCTCGTCGTCGTCGTCATCTTGCGGCATGAGCCTCCACTCTGCCGCAGTAGCCTCAACCATCCGTGCCAGCGGTAAGAGACCCGCCCAAGCCAACCTGCCAAACAAGTACAGCATAGCAAAATTAGTGTGACGTTTCATAATAAAGAGTAGTTCGAATAACGTACGTAACTACGAGACCCACCGGTCAACCCAGTCTGGGTGTATCATCCAATCCTGCTGAGGCGTGCGAGTGATGAGCACAGGGAGCTTTTCGCCCTCCTCCAGTAGCCTCCCCCGGTGTCGTATGTCAACCGTAGGGTCCAGATGACGATACGTCGTCATACCTGCGGTAATAATGGATTCGTACAGATATAAAACTTACGGAATCATACAAATATAAACTTACAAATCCCCACGAATGGATACCGTGTTATGAAAACGTAACCATTCTTATAGGAATTACAAACTTACATGAAATACATACTTACACGAAATAAAAACTTACAGGAAAACACGAAGGGATAAACAGAACTTACAAGAAAATACAAACTTACAGTACAATAATAACTTACGGAACAAACTAAGTTGAAAGTACAAATTATTAAATCGCATTTCAACATTCTCCTGGTGCGTCTCCATGCGCCGATGTGCTTGCGCCTGCTGCAGTATCCCCTTGTCGTTGTTTCTGTAACTCAGGACAGTATTTCATTCTATGCCCATACCTTGAGCAATGCATGCACTGTCTAGTTGGACCACCAGCCTCTGATTGGTCCATGTCGTTACGAATACGACGAACCTGCCGTCGACCTCGTCTTACCCGGAGTAGTCTGAAGTCTGGGATGTATTCCCTTTGAGCCTCGTCTACCTTGTTGAAGTTGCCAACCGCACGGAATCCACTTATCTCGCCGCTCCAAGTATGCAGCACAGACTGCTTCAGATAGTATGGTGACACGAAGGAGATTGAGTCCATCCCTATTTGGCCACACGCAGCCAGCACATGAGAGCAAGGCAGGTGTAGCAGCTTCGGTTTGTTGCATGTGCACTTGCAAGTGGGCGTGGCTTCCATTCCAATTATAACCTCATGCGTCTTCGTCTCGTTCGCAGCCCCAAAACCAGATTTATCTCTCAGACGTATCTCGTACCTCCTTTCAAGATTCCCAATGCTATAGACTGTGTGCCCTAATCCCTTTTGAATCTTCTCCTCCATGTACGTCATCACCTTCGCACAGTACGGGGTCGCAGGAAAATTATTCATATGCAGTGCATCATTTCTGTACCTCTCTTGAAAGTACCTCACGGTGCCATGCATCGCACCCTCGACGATAGCAGTTAGAGGTAAACCCCGCTGCCCTCGCAGCACAAAGTTGTACACCTCCGCAAGGTTGGTCGTCATGATGCCGTACCTAGCGCCATGAGTGTCATGAAGCAAAGACCACTTCTCAGGCGGCTCTTTCTCTATCCACTGAGAGAAACTCTTTATTTGTTTCGCCTTCCTCCTCCTCGTACCAGGAGGGTCAATTGCTGGAATAGCAGAAAGCTCCCGTGGCTCTTCTTCCGGGCTAAGTACTACATTTTTTTTCTTGCGATCAATGATCTCGCTCTTAGTAAAGTCATCGAGCTTCCGCCACAAAGTTTTATACTTCTTCTCCTGGTTCTGCTTGCACAGCCTCTTAAACAGATTCATAAGGCGCTTGTTCCTAAACTGGCTAAAAAAATTAGCCCCTAGATGGCGCATGCACCAACGGTTTTGCAGGTCCGGCCAAGGGTGATCTTCATCAGCCGTTGGTTCCTGGAGTGTCTTCACTGCTTTCAGTATACCAGGGTGCCTGTCGTGAATAACACATACGTTCTCCCGATTCTTCACTACTCCATGCTTAAGCTGCCTGAAGAACCATAACCAGCTCGAGAAGTTCTCACCCTCAACGAACGCCATCGCCAATGGCAGGATCTGATTGTTGCCGTCCACACCAATCGCCGTCAGGATCTGCCCCTTGTACTTGCCTGTCAGAAATGTCCCATCCACGCACAGCACTGGACGACAATGTCTGAAAGCTTCAATGCATGCACCGAAAGAGAAGAAAGCTCGGTTCAATACTTTATAGCCTGGAAAGTGCGGGCTCACCGAGTGCTCTATGTCAATATGTGTCCCTGGGTTCCGGAGGAGGAGTGTATAAAGCAGTCGGGGCAGGTTGTCGTACGAGTCATAGAAGGTGCCGAAGCGCATCTCCATGGCCTTCTGCTTAGCCCTCCAAGCCTGACCATATGGGATTTCGTACTTGTACCTGTTCTTTATGGCAACTTGTATGTGTTTTGCTTCCATGTCTTTCTTCTCCACTATCTCGCTATACATCAGTTCAGCGATGAGAGTGGATGTCAGATTGGGGTGGCGTGCTAGGACATTGCTTCTAACGCAAGTGTGTGGCACGACGTTGGTCACGACCCAATTCACTTCGTACTTGGGCACGTGGCCGTGCACCTTGCTTTCACAGCCATTAGCCGTGCACGTTAAGGTTAAATTATTTGGGGAAGAAATGTCAGTCCTGAAAACCCTCTGCGTGGACATGGCCCATTGCGTGACAGCATGCTTCAATTCTTTCTTGGTAGCATACATCGAACCAATTTGGATCTGGTTGTTGTTATATTCCCAACCAGAATCATGGCCCTCATTCACAGTCATGCCACCAAGAAGTTCCTGATTCCATGCACTCGGAATCGGGGACGCATGACTGTTATCTTCGTCACCGCTATCTTCATCGACATCTTCAGCCAATCCATCTTCATCTTCCTGTTCCATTACCTCTTGCATGGACCCGAAATCCTCTTCTTCATCCGCCTGCCCCGTGGGACCTATTTCTGCCGGTTTACTGCTCTGCTCAGCTTCAGGATTGTTCTGCTCCGCTTCGTAGTTAACTACCTCGTCCACCAGTGGTTCAGGATTGTTCTGCTCCGCTTCATACCCACCGCCTTCTGACCCGGCACCCTTCAGGATGGCTTGCACAAGTACGACCGCAGGACTTTTTCTAGCATTGCAAACCCGCATCCACGATCTCCAGTCTCTAGTACTCTCGATCGGCAATAGGTCCCATTTAATGTCATGGCAAGACTTGGTCAACACTGCCTGAATGGTCACAGCATATACTGCAGGATCCATCGAGAAGGTACGTGTAAGCCAGTGATTGGCTTCCTTAAAGTTGAGCCTCTCCGGATCGGATATAGGCAAATCAACATGGCTGAATTCACTAAGATCAACCCCACTATGATTCGAACGGACAATCCCAGGACCATAGTACACCGTCATATTTACTACCTCCGACATACCTGCTGTAACATAAATTTATATCTTCGTCACATACGTAGTAAGACATGCAGTTATATTACGACGCGCGACCGCTAAATTCTTTCGTGCTAAATGTAGGTCGAGTACATGCTTACAGCGTGTACAAGGGTGATCCGGAACACACCAGGATTATCAACCGATAAATCGGGATAGAACTTTTAGCACGATCGAATGCAACGGTCAACACAAACGAACTTTTTTTATAAATATTATTTTTAAATTTTTTTATTTAGAATTTATAGGTTTATTTGAAAAAATCACAAAACTAGCACCCTATCGTCTAACGGTTGGACGACAGGAGGCTTGTCGTCCAACCGTTAGACGACAGGGGGCCAGTCGGCCATTTGTGAAACGAGATGACCTATCGTTCAACGGTGGAACGACATCCCCGAGTACTGTAGCAGCGAGTATTGTAGCAGTAACAGTACTCATATCTTCGATTTTTTTTCTTCTTCCAAATCATCTCGTGCATTAAATCTTAGTAGAAAAAACCACTCAAATTTATAGCAATTCGAAACCCGGCGTACGGATTTGAAATCCGATCGCACCCGTGGATACATGGGCCTGTAAATGATCTATTTTTCTACTAAGATTTAATGCACGAGATGATTTGGAAGAAGAAAAAAAAATCAAAGATATGAGTACTGTTACTGCTACAGTACTCGCTGCTACAGTACTCGGGGATGTCGTTCCACCGTTGAAGGATAGGTGCTGTCGTTTCACGAATGGCCGACTGGCCCCCTGTCGTCTAATGGTTGGACGACAAGCCTCCTGTCGTCCAACCGTTAGACGACAGGGTGGTAGTTTTGTGATTTTTTCAAATAAACCTATAAATTCTAAATAAAAAAATTTAAAAATAATATTTATAAAAAAAAGTCCAACACAAACACGTAATAATTAACCTAACTAAATAACAACATTATGCATGTCTCATAATTATTAATTAGGTCGACCTAACTTAACCTCATTTTTTTCGGACGTCTAATCGATTCTACTTATTCTATTCAACGAGACCTAACTAAACTATAAATTTAAACTTATTCAAAACATCGTAATTAAATATCTACATAGCCCTAATAATCTTACTAACTTTTTTATACATACATAACCATACTAATTATAGTAAATAAGTACAAAACATCATAATTAAACTATGATAACAAGTACAATCATAATAATTTATATTTACATACACACACCGGCAATGAGTATAATAATCGTACTAATGATTATACTAAATGTGTTTTAAGAATTAACCGTGGATTCTACTTATTCTATTCGACGAGACCTAACTAAACTATAAATTTAAACTTATTCAAAACATCGTAATTAAAAATCTACATAGCCTTAATAATCTTAGTAACTTTTTTATACGTACATAACCATACTAATTATACTAAACAAGTACGAAACATCATAATTAAACTATGATAACAAATACAATCATAATAATTTATATTTACGTACAGACACCGGCAATGAGCATAATAATCATACTAATAATTATACTAAATATGTTTTAAAAATTAACCGTGGATTTAGCGAGCTCACCTCCTCTTCTTTCCCGCGGGCACACCTCCTCTCCCTTCTTCCTTTCTTCCTTTATAAGACACCGGCAATGAGCATAATAATCATACTAATAATTATACTAAATGTGTTTTAAAAATTAACTGTGGATTTAGCGAGCTCACCTCCTCTTCTTTCCCGCGGGCACACCTCCTCTCCCTTCTTCCTTTCTTCCTTTAAAAGACACCAGCAATGAGCATAATAATCATACTAATAATTATACTAAATGTGTTTTAAAAATTAACCGTGGATTTAGCGAGCTCACCTCCTCTTCTTTCCCGCGGGCACACCTCCTCTCCCTTCTTCCTTTCTTCCTCTTCTTCCTCCCCCTTTCTTCTTTTCTTCCTCTTCTTCCTCCCTTTCTTCCTCTTCTCCTCTTCTTCCTCTCCTCTTCTTCCTCCCTTTCTTCCTCTTCTTCCTCTGTTCTTCCTCCCTTTCTTTATCTTCTCCTCTTTCTCTTTTCTCTGTGTACTGCGGGATGGGTTCGAATGCTGCGGGAGGGGAATAAATCGGCACCCGAGGCGCTGGAATCACGGCCGCAGGCGCTAGAGTCACGGGCGCATCGGGTGGGGCTCTGTCGGTCCACAGTTGGACGACTGGGCTCCAGTCGGTCCACCGTAGGACGACTGGGAGCCTGTCGTCCAACCGTCGGACGACAGGCCCCCCAGGGGGTCCCGCCGCATCAGATCAAGTCGCTGCCGCATCAAATCGCATCAAATCAAGTCAAATCGAGTCGCTGTTGACCCTTTCGGCGCCCAATCGGTCTCCGGTGGGCCGATACCGACCTGTCGGTCGACCGTTGGCCGACAGGCCTCCAGTCGGTCGACGGTCGGCCGACAGGGGCATATTTTTGCAATTTCCGGTACCAGACATATAGACCTCGAATATTTTATTTTAAAAATAATATTTAAAAAAAATCTCATAGTCTTGAGGCCAACCGGTTAAGAGTCATTTAAGGTTGTATCTGATAATTATTTAGTCCCACTAATAATAAGAATTAACGATCTAGATTTATGGGAAATACATTGGAGTACCTTGGGTAGGCGCTCCTGCAACCAGAGAGTGACACGTGTGTTATTGGGTGTGTATTTGATAAAATACATAAAGCGTATTTTTTATTTATTGTATTTTTAGAAAATATCAATCTGACATACGGACCACACGTTAGATCTTCTATTTAATGCAATTCTCCCGCTCATGCAATCCAGTAACAGCAGAGAAAAGTCGTTAATACAAATTAACAGTGATTATTAATACTAATTAGCACCGGTTGAACACAAAATTCCCTTGCATCACATTTACCGCTGATTAAGCCGTTATTTAGTATAGATTAGGGTATTACAAATTTGTTACAATTCAAACCGTTAGTGTATATCAGAATTTTCACAATTTCAATTTTAAAATCCTGAAAAATGTGCATATTCATATTTCGAAATTTAAATTTAAATTATCAAAATTTGGACTCCAAAAATTTGTATTTTTGAATATTATAATATCTTCGTGATAAAACAATAAAAATCATAAGAACAAACAAGGTTGCTTCAAACATTGAACTTCAAAATTGGGAACATTTGTATATATCGCTCGTTAAGAATGTGGTTATGACTAAAATCTTAAAAAACACTATACATCAATTGACAAGTATATATATGTTCATATTTTAAAATGTAAAATTCAAATCATTTGTATCTAGCGCGTATTAAGAATATGATTAAGAGTACTCGTTCATGGACACATATATGTTTCACAATCCTTGAGATATATTGAACATCATTTAACAAGCATTAACAAAAGGATCTCATTAATGAGATGATACTGAGCTTTAACTCAGTGAATGGTTTTTAATGTCATGTGCTGTTCACACGGCCCCACTAGTGGCCCACGTATTCTTGTACTCCCTCCAGTGTTAAAAAACTTGAGGTTGTGGACATAGCTTCAGTCAAATTTTTAAACCTTTGACTATTGATATCGTTTTAAATATTTAGATTAGGCACTTGGAAATCATATGCATAGATTCGTCTCGAAAAGTATTTTTATAATATCATAATTTGTTGGATTCTATATATATATTACAATAGAAATTAGTGGTCAAAATTATATTGTAAAGACCGTGTCAATATCCAAAACGTCAAGTTTTTTGACACTGGAGGGAGTATTTCTAACCGTATTACGTATCATATTTCTAGTAAAGCAAACACACATCCCGAAGCACATTTGTGCAGTTCCGATTCAAAAGGGTTCATACCACCAGGAGCCAAACGTCCTAGCTTTATCCTCTACTCTTACCTAAAGTTGGAGCACTTAAAAAAGGTCCGAAGAGAGAGGCAACTTCACTTGATACATATCCGATGAGTCGGATGACCAAATTTATTGCATCCCCACACAAGCGAAACACATGCATGCAGACTGCAGTTGATCCAATCGAAAGATAGAGGTGTACGCACAGTACATAGCTAACTAGCTAGCTAGACAGGAATCGGAAGAACTCATGCATATGGGCATATGGCCACTGTCCGGTAACTGAGCTAACTGGGTAGAGTACTAGAGCATGTCCCTCAGCACGGTGATAGCCGCTGCATGCTTCTCCTGCAGACATGCATGAACGATCCACAAACAATTCAGTACCTGACGGATGGATGTACAGTATTTGATGGCAAAAGCACAGTAACAAACAGATGTGATCACCTGGTCACGAGCTCTGTCCCGAATGCCGCTGCACACCGGCCGGCCGCGCTCGTCGTACAGTATCATCCCGCTGAACCTCGGGAGCTGGCACTTGACGCCCATCAGCACCCTCCTCTGCCATATCGGCCGCGCCGGAGTGCCGCTCGCGGCTGCCCTCTCCACACCGGCAGCCCTCGGAGCCACCGCTTCCTCCACCTCCAGCGCTCCACCTCCCAGAAGCCCATAGTCAGAGCCACCGCCAGCCATCATCATCTCGTTGACGACGACGTCGTGGCCCCGCTGCCGCCGCGCCGCCCGGCGGTCTGCGTAGGCCTTCTCCTTCCACAGAGCCACGGACAGGCAGAGCCCCATGGGAGCTAGCAAACCTAACGCACAATGAGCTGTGCTAGAGGCAGCAATGGATCGGGATGCAGAGGCAGTAGAGCAGTGTGGTAGGGCTTATGGCGAGTGTGGCCAAGAACCCACGTCGATGCGCGCACAGGCTGCCCGTGAGCGTTTGCCGCTTGGGGCGAGTAACGCCGCTTGGATTGGATGCTGGTTATTTACGTTTCACCGTTGTTCTGGGTGCTGCTGATGCGTGACCGCACCGCACTGTGCGTGTGAAGCATGCCTAGATCGGTAGTACGCCTCAGATAGGCGTAGTCTTCCCATGGAGGTGATGGATGATGGTGAATTGGTCATCATGAGAATGGTAAGGTCTGGTGGTGGTTCATCTGTTGCTGTGCTGTGGTGGCAGAAGCGTTGCGTGTGTCTGTGTTAACTTCTTGCTTGGGTTAATTGCTCTAGTGCCCAGGCAGGCATCAGGGGCTCAGGAAGTGATGGCGCAGGTGATGCTTGGGTTTCTTGTCTAGCCTAAGATTGTACAAGTTCGGAAAGTTGATGCAGGGGACGCAGTTGTAACCAGATGAAATATCTGAGATACTGAAAGTCTGAAATCCACAGAATAGTGGCCATCTTTTAAACTATCCTCTTATTATCGAGGACAAAAACCATCTTCGATTTTTAAACTCGTTACAAAAAGTTATTGCTGCATTTATCATTGTCAAACTATTTACAGTTGAAATGCCTCAGAAAGAGAAAGACAATTGTCCAAATAAACTGCAGTAAGCAGCAATTTGATGATGGGATCCGATCTTCAAATCCTTCTTGAACAACTGCATGTAAAAGTTTCTTCGGCCATCCAGCACCGGCTTCAGCCGAGACAATATTGTGCCACCAGCTAAGGATTTCAAGATGATTTTAAATAGCATCTCACATTCCAGAGGGCACGGAGTGATGAAGATTAGAATTCTCGCGGACCCCATAGTCGCACTGTTGCAACATAAGCTGGCACTCTGTAATCTTTATGAATCAGCATTGACATGCACTATTAAGGATTCTGTGCAGTTCAGTCTTAAATTTTTCTACTGCTAAAGAAAAATAAACCGAAGGAACAAAGGCAGAAACAGGGAAAATCAGCACTGACCTTTCACTAAATCCTGCCAGCAGCCTTTCCAGTATGACAACCCGATATTAAGGAAGATAATCATGAACTTCATGATAAATCAGGAGGTACAGTTTCTTCTGTGAAGTACTCTTTTCTCACTGTCTCGGCATCACAAAATCTCACCTTATATGCAGAACAAACAAAAGAAATAGAGGGTAATATTAGATGTAAAATCATTTGACGAGATGTCTTAAGAGAAACAGTACTGACCAGGGACGCATATTGTTTCAACAAAGGTTTAATGAGCTGCCACATTGGCTGAAACACAAATGGTGCATCCACAAACAGCACTTTGCCAAGCCGCTTTGGGTAGTAATAGTAGAAACACATCGATCTGGAAAACTCAGGAAATTGACATCGTTACTGAAATAGAGAATAATTGCTGTATGAAAGTATCAAAGTGCGGAAAGGTGCACCAGCCAGCAAATAGGCTTCACAATCTTGGAAGTACAAGAAATCCATGTAAGACCTCATTAGAACAAACTTTATCTATGCTGACAAAACGAACACGCGCGTATAATTTACGTCTTATTTGAAGTGATGAGCCTCAACATGCCTTTGCATGTAATTTTTTTTAATCGTATATCCATCAGTACTTTCTTCTTCGAAATGGATATAAAATGAGTTAATTGGATAAATGCCACTGTAAAACCTCTGTTTCAGAGAAATGCCATTGCAAATTTCCTCTTTGGAGAAATGCTACTACAACTTTGTAATACACACTCATATGCCACTATGGTAATTTTTGAACCAAAGTGCCCTTGTCTTCTTCCTTGTTCTCCTCCTTTCTCTCGTCTCCTCACCTCTTTTGCCCTCTCCCATGGCTGCTAATAGTGCACTAAGAAAGTGAAAGGTGCGGGTTCTAAGTGGGTTTAGGACCACCTCAATTCCAACATGCTTGCATCAAGAACAGCAGCAATGGAGATGCTCTTCGGTAGCACATTGTGCTTCTCAGCCGGAGAGACGGGATGCACCCATGAGATGATCTGCTTGCCGTCCAGCATGGAGGAGAAGGGATGGGGCAAGGAGGAGAAGCCCGAGGGGCCGGCAGCAGAGGAGATCGCCGGTGAGTGACGGCTCGATGTTCTCGTCGGGGTTCACCGCCGGACAGCCATTGTTCAGCAAATAGGAGGTGAGAGGAGGAAGGAAGGAGAACAAGAAAGAAGACATGTGTACTTTGATCCGAAAATTTGCATAATGATATGTGGGTGTGTATCGCAAAGTTGCAATGGCATTTCTCCAAAGGGAAAAATTGTCATGGCATCTCTCTGACTCAAAGGTTTTACAGTGGCATTTATGCAATTAACCCATATAGAAATGACAAGATTCAGCTATCATATTGTTTGACATCTTATATACCATTCCAAATAGAAGTATGGGAAGAAACCAACTTTCATTTTCTGTTAGATAGAACTAGTGAAAACTGTACGCATATTTCACAGTCCTCAAACAGTACATTACTCTCATCTGTAACGCTTTGCTTACGTTTAGTAGCTGCTGACACAATTAGGGAAAAACATGACATCAACTAAGAAAAGGTTTGAACTTACCAAAAACTTTAAGAACTGGAGATGGCCATTTTCGACTCGGAAGCCTCGAAGATAAAAAATTCCTAAGTATATTATCTGCTCACTTGGGAAGTCTACTTAATGCCTTTTCAACCAAAAAGGCACATAGTTTCTCATTTTCAACTGGATCTTGTTTCTGTAATAGTAATATTGTACACCGATCAGTCATATAATTGAGAACAAAAGGCATCTAAATCGCAAAAGACATCATCATGATGAAGGAAAGAACATAATAGGGCCAACAGGTAAACCATTTAAAGTTGAAGTGAACCATTTAAATTTGTATTTTCTCTCAAAAGTTCTGCCTGATAGTTTGTCATAATTCACAACATAATTCTGAAGATTTTCTTTGTTGTATGTGATATTTTAACACTTAGAAGAAGTGTGTGCTTGCATTCAGGCTAAGGAACATCAGTTTGTTCAAACCACGTCTCAAGATTCAGAACATAAGAAACTTACAGAAGGAAAATGTTTGGCTGCGACTACTACTAGCACAGGTCTGTTATAGATGTCAAAAGAATCATGCACATATGCCTTGCCAGTTTGGTACAACCCTTTCACTGATTCTTCTGATAATTCTGATACACGGAAATCCTGACGCCATTTCTAGTGCAGATGAAAGGAAAGCTTAAGGTATGAAACACAAAAGTAATTCTTCACAATATTGATTTTAAGGGATAAAATGTTAGGCCCTCCATAAAATACGGAGCAGAAAGCTTAACAAATAGGACATCATTTATGAAAAAACCTTGCATATGGGAACAGATTCAGCTCCTTTAATCAGGGATGAGGAGTTCCCTCCGACAAACTGCGAGAGAGCATGCAAATAAATTGGAAAGAGTATGAAAAATGATTCCACTAAGTGTATGCAAGTTTAGAAGGAAGAACAAGAACTATAGTTGCACCACGTCGAAGTCCATCAGTGAGTAGATATTGCCCAATCGTTCAGAAGAAATTACCGTGAATTTTGAATTTTACATCTTGCTTGGGAAAATCTACGTCTGTTGTTCACTTACTTATTTATGTTGATACTGTTGGAAGCTCCTTGCAAATTCAAAGTCACATACACAAAAATCTAGTTTACTTTTAAGTTCCTTATACTGATAAGTATCTTTAGCAGGCACTGGTTTGAGAGAGATTGAAATACTATAAATAAGAAAATAATCAGGCTTTACAATGAAAACTCAAGAAAAGAGATGAGCAACTGAATCTTAAGATTGTTAACCTGCATATTACGAAACACGGGGATTATTTGCCAAAACCGTAAGGAACGTGGCTATTTCTCAGCTCAACATAGTTGTAGGATACAACGGCCTTGCTCTTCCCCTTTGTCTTTGCTCCCTTTTCGTTTTCCCACTCGGGATTCTCCAGCAGCAGCGCGAATGGAGCTGGACCGGAGGACAAGCAGCTGCTGTGAGGAGGGGGAGCTGGTGGAGAGAAGCCAACGGGCCCGAAAGAGGATGGCTGGCGACCGGCGAGCCAGAAGATCATTCCCCTCTCTCGCACCCTCTCAATCACAGATGCAAACAAAACAGAATGAGAATAGGTAACTGGAAAGAGTGGATAAAAAGCAACATCACCTCCACGACATCAGCGCGGAGCTCCGATCAGACGCAGGCGATTTCTCCGATTTTCCTCGCTCCCGGTGACTTTGATACGGTTACAGAGCCCGGGGACAACCTGGGGAGGATCCAACGCTCCAAATTTTGATTTGTTGACGAATGTAGTGGCGCTCCGGACGACCCGTAATCGTGCACGTATAAAGCTTAACTAACATAAATTAAATTAAATAAATGAAACGCATAAAAAATCTATTAAACTTACCAATCATAATACAACTTTATTAAAATTTTAAAATCCTTTTTAGAACTATCACGAAAAAGACTAACACTTATTTATCAACCTAAAAAGAGTGTTACATATTGGATCATAAATTATATAGTAAGTACTAATTTTGTTCCACATACACTGCAAAATCATATTGTAGAGAATTCTGCTACTTAAGGTTTGAATATGAAATATGCCAAACTACTACATGTCGTACAATACTAAAAGTGTTACATTTGCATGTAAATTGGAGATGTAAGCCGCAAAAAGTTAATATGACATTTGAGGATTTGAATATTTGTGAATTCCGCTATCTCCTGGATACAACATAATAACTACCAAGAACCAAACTGTAACCAGTACAAAACATTCATGAATTGGTAGCGTTATGGGAATCGATTTCAAAGTAAATTGTAACCTTTTTCTTAGTATATATACACTCTACAATTAGATCGCTTGCTTTTTTATCAGCCGAATGTTCAGCCTTCTCACCATTGCTCGTTTGATGGCAAGCAATGGCACAGTCCTACTTGTTTGGAGTTGACCAAATATGAGCACATGTTTTGTACACCTAGAAGTATGTACTCTCAGCCCTATTATTGGACTCCCTGTTTGACACCTCCATTTGTGGCCGGACTAGACTTGAAAAAAGATTAAATTCCTTTTTTCTTTAATTGTTGCACGAATTCTAGAATAACCGCTCAATTCAAAATTTTAAATGCTAACCATAGTTCTAATTGCTATAGTATCTACACACAATAAAAAATGGCTAATCAACTTAAAATAACAGATAGACTGTAATATATACTCCTTTTCAGAAGAAGTATTTACGCTTTTTTTCTTCCATTTTTCATGAAGAAATATATAGTGTTCAGCATACAAAGAAGCATCTACTTATTTTAAAGAGTATATATGCTTTTTTGGAGTACGTACTACTTTTTGGGAGTGCATAATAATTTTATCCTTAAAGTATATATTGCTTCTTCGGAAAGAATCTAACTGTGATAATCCAATATTAGCATATCCAGTATGGTAAAACTTTTAAAAGAGGGAGAAGTAAGATTAGATTAATTCAATGCTTCACATACTACGGAATTAAATAATATAATCTTGCCTCACATCTTCAAGGAAAGATATATACTGCAATTCTGTTTTAAGAAGTATGCACTTGCTTTTACATCTTCAGGGTGGAGCATATACTATACAAGTGGAGTATAGAATAAAAGTGTATCTTAGAACCAAGCTGCATAGTGATTCGTCAAGTGTCAATACAACCTTTCCTTTGACCGAGTCATTTTCTTTAACATGCTATTATTTGAAACACTGAGGGAGGATATAAAGAGCAATTAAAAGAGGTTGATCAAGAGACGTAAAGCATAATTGTAAGGGGTTGATCATAAGAGTTATTGTGTAACTAAACTAAAGCTAAATTTGTAGGGGTCCAACTAGAATTATGAATCGTTAGATTATAATTAGATGGACGGTCCAGATCATTTAAATTCTGCAAACTCGTAACTTTTATATTGGTATAGATATAGATAGATCTCTGCCTTATTCTATATATAGTAATAAACATTTCCACATTATTTTAAATTTTTAACCATGTAGAAGTTATTGGAGTGAAAATTCAATATCTATCTGGATTATTATTTCTCAGATCTCATATACATGATTACATATATTAGATATTATATACGTGTGCATGTTACTGACAGAGAAGTGCACATGAATTCCATTTAAATTTGTTTGTGTATGTGTACATCGCCGAGAAAGAATGTCTTCATATGTCATGGATAGCTATTGGATAGCGATACACAAAGCAATCCCACGACGACGCAATACAACATCTATCAATGTTCTATCCATTAATATTATAAGTATAATACAACAAAAAGAGAAATATATTCACTATTTCTTTAGAAAAAACAAAATATCAAATCATTAATCTAGTGGACCCTATTATTATTAGTGGATCATAATCAGTAGATCTTCATAACTTTACCTAAACAGATCACGGCCGATAGATCTTCATAATTGCACCTGAAAAGATTATAGCCGATAGATCATCATAATTATGTCTCGTAGATCACATCTGGTAGATCATCATAACTATACCTAAACATATCGAAACCAATAGATTTTTGTTTTCTTAATTAAACAGATAGATCTTCATAATTGTATCTAAACATATCATAATCAATGGACCTTTATAATTATACGTAAACAGATCACAACTGATAAAATTTCATTATTGCACATACATATCACCCGACCATTGATCTAATGGACCCTTATTATTAATAGACCATAATAGACCTAAATATTACCCGGCAATGATATGGTATACCTTAATTAATAGCTGACAACTAATAGATATTCATAATTTTACGTCTCATGAAAAAGCTACCTAAGCTTTAAGTCGACCTATTGATCTAATATCAACGACTGGAGATATAAACTTTAACTTGACATACTAATCTAGTATCAAGTACAAGTAAGAAATTAAAGTTATTAAAGACGTTTTCAATGTAATTGCGTGGAACACCGTTATAATCGAAAAGAAATAAAATCATTGGTTAAAGTCCTCCTGTGATACGGTAGCTATCGTTTTTTATATATATCACAAATAGAAATCCAATGTTGCAAAGAAATACAATCATTGGTAAAAGTGGTGTTGAAAAGAAATACAATCATTGGTAAAACGATGTTGCAAACCTGAAGTCGTTGGGCTCCAACACAACAAAAGCACATATACACGTAAACCGTTTAACAAGAACTAATCGAAGGAATGCATTTCCTTTTGACCTACGGTCCAGCGAGGAAAACTTTTACATATCTGATGATATATTTACAGCTGGAAAATGTAAATGTGCATGCAACGATAAGTCCTTGAGTTCAGAGTTTAGGTAGTTATGCATCTTGAAAAATTATTTAAAAAATATATATAGAGTTGCATTATGTTAGAATTTGTGCACATGTAAGAATTATACAAAAATATGATTAAATGTGCTATGCACAAAAAACATAAAATGTTCAACTTATTTTTTTGAATATTGCAACTTCAACTATTTGATTTTTTTTTGCAGTGCATATTTGATCATATTTTTTCATGTTTTACAGATGTACTTTTTCTAACATGATACACATGTATGTTTTTTTGAGAATTTTCCAAGATACACAAGAACTCGTAAGTCGGTAGGATTTTGAGGTGGCAAGAAGGCGGGATCCATGGTGATCAATTTGGACAACAAAATAATACTCCGATGCAAAACAGCATGCCACACTTGCCTACTATACACGCATTGGATCAGCAAATAAATGGTCCACTCGTTCATCCTCTTTTCAGCACAAAGAACAACACTTTTGTCGATCCGAAGACTATCCTCTTGACTAGCCATGCAAAGCATTTTGCATGCGGTTCCAAATTGTTGCGGTAGACGGGAACTTCACCGACCCCAGGAATAGGGCATTGTACGCGGATCCGGCGCTTTACATGCCCACCTGCCGACTTGCGGTCCACCTCAAGGTGAAAGAGTCTTGCACGTACTCCTTGAAGGACTTTGAACTATATGAGATTCCACCACCTAAATCCTTAATCCACCTCCTTTGATGCAATCCTTCTGCCACGGATCTCCTCTTGTTCGCGTGCTCATAAATTATATAATTTAGTTCATATCACTTAGCATCAAATGATCACTGTTGTCTATTGATCAGTTACCTGAAATTTTTAAAAATTTCAGTCACTTTTTTCTTAGCCTTCAGATCTAGATCCAACGGCTATCTGTTTTTTTCCTGCCCACTTCCGCTATTGGGCTGATTGGCCCACTTCTGCTTACCGGGTGGACAATCCAATAAAATAACGGGCCGACATGTAAGGCCCTAACTAATGGGCTGATCCGCTACTGGGCCCAACATATCCTGTGCGTATATCTTGGGCATACAGTGTATGTAGTACATCTTACCCCTTTTTCAAGAAAGAAAGAAAGAAGAAGAGATTGAGAGGAGAAACAGATCAAATCGAGACGAGACAATGGAGGAGAATGACGGCAGAGAAAGAAGAAGAGAGAAAAACAACAACAAAAAATCAGGATACAACATACATCAAGTGGATCATGAAGAACATACCAGGGCCACGGTATGATCCCAGTTCCATCAGTCCTTGTCCCACTATTTTTCACATCCACATCTATATCACTCGTTGAACAACCATGGTATGATCCCAGTTCCATCCCTTCTCATCTATGTAGATTCCTGAATCAAAAGCATACAAAAACAATAATCAAGACTGAATATGAATAATGCCACTCAAAATAAAGAAAACAAACCAAAGTCTGAGACAGAAATTAACTAAGTTAGATAGAATTCCTGGAGTAGATTTACCCTGATAGAAAAAGAAGCAAAATCTGATAGAAAAATTGCACAAACATTACACAGAACTTGCACTATTTCATAATGTGCAAGAACAACTATAATGTACTGCAACTTTCAAAAATAATACAATTAACTTTCAAAGTGATCCCAGTTCCATCAGTCCTTGTCCCACTATTTTTCACATCCACATCTATATCACTCGTCGAACAACCATGGTATGATCCCAGTTCCATCCCTTCTCATCTATGTAGATTCCTGAATCAAAAGCATACAAAAACAATAATCAAGACTGAATATGAATAATGCCACTCAAAATAAAGAAAACAAACCAAAGTCTGAGACAGAAATTAACTAAGTTAGATAGAATTCCTGGAGTAGATTTACCCTGATAGAAAAAGAAGCAAAATCTGATACAAAACTTGCACAAACATTACACAGAACTTGCACTATTTTATAATGTGCAAGAACAAGTATAACGTACTGCAACTTTTAAAAATCAATACAATTAACTTATTTCACCGGCATTTCAAAATGAAAATGATATGCTACATGTTTCATACAGATGCCTAATTCACAAGATGGCAGCCACCCATACACATCATTTATGCAGCAGATGGACATTCTTGGGCAACTTCACAATGATGGTATTGAAGGTCAAATAGGGAGCTACACATACATGCCACAAGCTCCTTTCAATTTAGAGGTATGAATGAATTTCTTTTTAGCACTTACACAAGTAAATTAAGCATGACATCAACTTGAGCACAAGCATGAACTAACTGATGTTTGATATTACCTTTCTGTAACAGGATGACATCAACTTGAGCACAAGCAGCAAAAATGATTTGTTTCCTTGCCTAAAACAATTTGAAGCAGAAGAATATTCAGAGTCAAGCCATTTTGGGAACTACATTAACAACACCATTCACTCGAATCAGACACCACTAGGACACTTAGACATAAGTGAAGAATTGCATGGGTTTGTTTCAGATCAGGAAGGAGGTGAGTTCAATGCAGACTATGAAACCAATGTTATGGAAGACCAAGATGAAAATCAAACAGATAACATAGAAGAACAAGAAGAAGAAGAAGAAGAAGAGCAACATCATCAACAAGAACATATTACGATAGAAGATATTAGCATATTCTTGGAGAACGAGAGTATAGAAAGAGCTGAAAAGTTAAGTCAGGAAGGAGAAAGCAATCATGTACCACAGATGAATATGACTTTTGAGAGTGACGCAGCGGCACACAGTTTCTACAATGACTATGCTTGCATAATAGGCTTTTCAGTCGTCAAGGCAGCGAATTATCACTCAAGAAAAAAGAACAATAACAATGCAGTGACAAGGATCACACTGTTGTGCAACAGAAATGGCAAGCCAAAAGATACAGATATATCACAAGAGCAAGCAGATAAACGTACATCAGCAAGCCAAAGCAAGAAAAATAAAACTTCAAAGAAGAAAGGAGAAGAATGTGATGAAAATACAAAGCAAAGGAAGAGAGACATCACAATAAAGACTGGGTGTAAAGCTCAAATGGTGGTTACTATAAAGGATGGAAAATGGGAAGTAACTAGGCTAATCCTTGAACACAACCATGAGCTACATCCACCAGGGGAGTCGAGATTTCTGAGATCACATAAGCATATGACAACAGAAGAGAAAGAGATGATCAAAACATGCAACAGGGTGAATTTGCCAAACAGGAAAATAATGGCAATCATGTCGTTCCTAAGGGGTGGTCTATCTGCTGTACCATACACAAAGAAGCATATAAGCAACCTCAGAACTCAAATCAGAAAAGAATGCAATCAAAATGACATGATGCAAGTACTAAATCACTTCTCAGGGAAACAAGCAGCAGATCCTATGTTCTTCTACACATTTGATACAGATGCAGAGAACAAAGTAAAGAATCTTTTTTGGGCTGATGGGCAGTGTAGGAGGAATTATCATTGGTTTGGTGATTGCGTGAGCTTCGATACCACATACAAGACAAATAGATATGATATGAGGTTTGCTCCGTTTGTGGGAATAAATGGCCATGGGGATAACTGCTTGTTTGGTTGTGCATTCCTACAAGATGAAAGTGCAAATACATTCAAATGGCTATTCCAAACATTCCTGACATGCATGAACGGAAAAGCGCCAAAGAGCATTATCACGGACCAAGATGTTGCAATGCAGAATGCAATACTGACTGTTTTCCCAAACACAAACCACAGAAACTGTTTGTTCCACATATTAAAGAAGGCGCAAGAAAAGGCAAGAAGGACTTTTGCTACAAAGCCACGCTTACATGAAGATTTTCATGACATCATAAACAATTCACTGACAGTATCAGAATTTGAATCACTGTGGCCAAGAATGATTGAGTACTATGGTGTGCAGCACATAAAGTACTTCAACAGCATGTGGAGCATGAGGGAAAGATTTGTACCTGTATACTTCAAGCAGCAATTCTACCCATTCATTCAAACAACTGCAAGAAGTGAAGGAACCAACTCATTATTCAAGGCAGATGTGAGTTCAACGTATAGTGTCATCAGCTTCATTCGGCAATATGACACAATAGCAGAAAATATGCAGGAAAAACAAAAGGAGAAAGATAAAGTGACAAGAGGAACAAAGCCAACATACTGGTCTGATTTATATGTGGAAAGACAAGCTGCAGAACTATATAATAGAAGTATATTTTACAAGTTCCAGAAGCAAGTCATCCAAACATCGCAATTCCATATCAATGAGCTAAAAAAAATGAGGTTTATGAAGTTTACAAATCACGTACTCATGCTATAAAAGATTTCAGATCTAGAAAATTTCTGGTCATGGTGAACCTACCTGCACAGGATTATAGCTGTATGTGCGCAAAGTTTACGAAAGATGGTCTACTATGTTCTCATGTCATAAAAGTGGTTGGGTACTTAAACATAGATGAACTTCCAAAAAAATATTTCATTGACAGATGGAGACCAAAGGAAAAAAAATGTGAGAAAGAAATTGATTCCAAGCTACCAGCAGATATAGGAAGGGCCAACAATCAATTCAGATTCAATATTTTGTCAAGAAGGTGTATTGAACTAGCATCTGAGGCATCAAGAACACCAGAAAGATACAATTACTTATCAGAACAAATTAAAAGGCTTGAAAGAGAAATCATGCTAATGCAAGATGCTGTGACACACGGCGGAACAAATGAAGCAAATTCAGATGATAGAGGAAGAAGAGAACACCAACCGCAAGACCAATCGGAACAAACGCAAAGCTCAACAACGACAAACAAACAATCGAGCCAAACAACAGGGAATGGATCACTGATAACACTTCTTGATCCTGAACAATCAAAGACAAAAGGAAGACCGCCAACAGTCGGAAGGCAGAAGACACTAGTGGAGCAACTGACAACAAGACAGCAAATTACATGTAGTGGATGTGGATCACATGATCACAACATTGCGACTTGCAAGGACATACAAGAAGGAAGTATACGAACAAATAAGAGAAAAAGAAGCGGTATGGCCCAAGGTAAGAACTGACATCAATAATTCATAGAATTTTTTGAAACATGGATTAATAATTTTTTTTTACAAAATTGCAGGCAATAAGAGTCAAAAAGAGACATCCAACAACATAAGCAAGAATCTGGATAACAGGAGAAACAATGATGCTGAGAAGTAACCAAGAAATTGAAGAATATGGAAGAAAAAGAATAACTACACAGAGAGACAACGAATGGATAGTTCATAGCATTTGATGTAATAGTTTATTATGAATCTTCATAGTATTTAGAAGGAAACTTTATGTTGAGGCTACTGTAATATGATAGGTATATCCTTGATGACAAAACACAATACATATGATTTATGTGGATTTGAATGTTATGATCAAAATGCCATGCGAAGTAGTTACAGATTATGCGCTCTTTTCGCAATCATATAACTTGTGATAGAAAATGTACTATACTTGTACTTACATAGAGAAGAAGGAAAATAGTGAATGAAACCTTATCATAAAATTGAATGGCCTGAAAAAAAAGTTGAAACACAGTTACTCTTCACGCATAAAAGGACTTCAATAAGAAATACTAGGAGAAAATAAAAACATGCATACCTGAGTATGATTTCCAATTTCATGAAGCTTGAACATTACGAATGAAGATTAATTGGAAGAAGATGTATAAAACAGAGTATAATCATTGCATAATTCTGCAAAGGGATAATACTTCAAACAGGAAAAATTAACAAAGCAAAACTCACAGTCACACATACTATGCATTTCTTCATACTTCTTCATATCATCCACAACACAGTTTATCAAAATGAACCGAACAAAGGCCACATTACAGTCACACAACTTACAATCATCATTATCATAGTTCTAAACAGAGAAGTTTATAACTAGTTCAGACCACTAAACAGACCATGCCACATTACAGTCACACAAGTTACAATGATCATTATCACAGTTCATGACAAGCCTTCAATCCTTGACCTTCTCAAGGTCATGCCTGCCCGGCATAACAACCATGCTTCTACAATTAAAAACAACAAAAAATATCAAACTGAATGGTACATTAAAAATTAAAAATTAAAGAAGTCAACAATAATGAAGACAATACCTTTGGATCAAAGTTTTTAACACGTTCTTGACTGTCAGTCAACTTGTTGTGTTGACTAAAAAGCATTTGATTTGCATATAAGCAACGGATATTTGCAATATCAACTCGTGAGAAACAATCTATGAGCTGACGACGAGGATTCCACAGTTCCATATATTTCATGACAAAAATACCACAATCAAGCCTAAGGAAAAGAAAAACAAAAAACCACATGTTAAAACAGAGTTGTAACTATGTTAGATAAAATTTCTGGAGTAGATGAAACCTCATAGAAGAAAGAAACAACAGAATTATGATAGAAACAAACACTGAACCTTGATAGAAAAATTGCACAAACATTACACAGATTTTGCACTGTTTCATAATGTGCAAGAACAAGCATAACGTACTGCAACTTACAAACATAACATACGTTATATTCCAAATTACTAATCAGAAATATCAGTGAACAACACTTCATGCAAGGGTATTAGTAGCATCATTTACATCAGGTTCAGATCTTTTGAACTACAGAACATGCATTAAAAATAAAAAACTGCTAACACCCAAAACTGCTAATATCATCGACAGCAATCGCTGACGCTAACAAGGATGCAGTGTAGCTTGATGCCTTGAGGTACTCACAAAACTGCTAACACCCAAAAAAACTCCCCAAAAAATCCTCAGCTAAAACCTAACCAAAAAATCAGAACCACATCACCTAACCTGGAGCTACATCACCTGCAGTTCTTAAGCACAGCCAGTTTGGATTGTTGCTGGTGTACGAAGAGAAATAAGATCAGATGAAGGCTGTGCAGCTGCTGCTAGCTTACATTGCATCCCAGATATATTTTTCCATTCACAAACAAGATCAAGGTCATATATACTAGTGTTGATCACTTAATGCATTACTAAAATGGAGTAGACTGAAGGAGCTAAAGAGATTACATAAATATTGAAGCTCCTTCCAACTCATTCAGATACTATCCTAAGGTTGTAAGAAAGAGCACATCCCTACTGGAACTATAACACCCCAAAACCCAATGGCAAAAGAACCACATGATCTGAAACCCTATCCTCTGACAATCCAAGAATCAAATCAGCAATGAAATGGAATTTTCACATAAGATAATCAAATCAAATCAACCTCAATTGAGTAAAACCACATGAAAAGACCAGAAATGGTAGTGCAGAAAAAACTTACGCGTTTCCTTGAGAAGGAACTTTAGGAAAGTACACAGTGAAATCTGAAAAGTCAAAATTCGGCTGTGAACCAAATTCTTGCCATGTCCTGATAAAATTTGGTATCTACAAAACAAAATTGTGAGATTTACATCGAAAATAAAACAACAGTCAAAAAGAATGAAGAAGGTTGTACTCACTAATATGCTCTGCACATTCCTGTGATAATTGCTGAATTCACCATGAAGGGAGTCCAAGAATACAAACATCCGGTGTTGGAACAGTACAGCGAATACAAACCAGTGTTCATCATATAGAGTTGGAAAGAAAACCTGAAACAAAAAAAATATAAAGAAACATGATAAAAATATACATGCAACTAGAAATAGTTTGAATGAACTTACAATCTCGCATGTATGAATAACTTTAGCTCCACAAGCAAGATCAAAACACCTCCGAACCATTTCATTCTTTCCTTTTAAGATTTCTTCATTTGGATAATCATTCAACTTCATGAAATGCTCCTGAATAGAAATTCAAAAAAATTGAGGATGAATCATAAAGGCAGCATATACAATCAATAGAAGCCTAAACCATATAACAACTCAACTATATGCAAAGCTGAGTACTTACAGAAATGGAATGGAAAAAATGATGCTTCTTTGAGTCCCTCGGACGATTATCTAATGACAACTTTCTACAGAATGCATTGATAACATAAGTGTCCACTAGACCTCTACGCTTTAGTGAACTACCCAAGGAACTAAAAGTCACCTTCACTCTGCCATAGTCAATACAGTCATTGCTGAAAGAAAATGAACTTTAATTAGAAACAGAACACATTATGAAAGTACAAAACACATGTACAAGATACTTACAATCTGTACTGCTCAATAGCAGCAATTCTAACAATAGCATCATGATATTTCACTTCTGAACTGGAAACAGAAAACTTGATTTTATTGTCACCATAAGGAGAAGCCTTGTACTTGCTGGGAGCAAGCAACCTCTTAGGACCATGCTGTGCTTGCCTTTTACCAGAAGAACTCCCATAAGCTTTACCAGAATTCATCTCATCACTACGTTGGTTGTACAAGTCATCAGATGTATTGCACATCTCATTGCAAGTTTCTATAAAATTTTTCTCTCCGCGAAACACAACCTCTGGTGAATCTTGAGAACACTGAAACAAACATCCACATGCAAGATTCATACAAAGGAAAATAAACACATGGAAAGTGTAAGTAAAAAAGATTCTATACTTACAATATCAATGCATTTTTGAATTGCAAGAGGCATAGATGGAGGTATTGGCTGACTTGATTTGTGTTTCGCTTGGGACGGCATATGTGAGTTATACACTTCAACAACATCATCAGTGAATGGCAAAGTTTGCATCACTATGGGTGTCTAGCAAAAAAAATTCCAGATCAGAATAATCAATCTAACAAAAAAAAGTGGTAAAAAATAAACTAATCCATTAAAGGCAAGTAAGCTTCTATCCAGGTTGAGAATGCACAAAAATATAAGAAAGCTGACAATGTACATAACTATAGACAATGTTTAGCATAATAACTAAATTACTTGCAGCATATCATACCATAACAACTTACAGCTACTTGCAACATTAAAACAGATAAAAAAGCTGAAAGAACACTTCAATATCCCAACTGTAGAACAATAATCAAAGCAAAAACGAGCAAATGAAAGCAAAATTTGTCTAGAAAACAAGAACTTACAATATCAAAGCTTTTTCTAACAGCAAGTGGCATAGATGGAGGCAATGGTTGACTTGATTTCTGTTTTGCTTGGGATAGCCTCTGCGAGTGAACAACACCAATAGAGATTGCCAAAGGTTCCATCACTGTGGAGGTCTAGTAGAAAATGCCAATACACAATATGAATTGGGCTGAAAAAACTAAAATAGAAAGATGCACAAATAAGAAAAAGTGATACAAACCTGATGAGGAGAAAAGCATTGAGAAGATGTGTTAATTGGAGACTTATTTAATATTGTTTGGCCCTGAATATAATCATACCAAATTAAACAACGACATATGTAGGAACAGAAAAAAAAGGCAACCAAAATTTACTAAAAATAACTAAAATACCTGGGTACTAGTCAAACCAACGCCGACTTCTTGAATCGGGTTTTCAGACATAGTGTGCACTTGCTGAACAGGTATTGCATTACTGTTATTATCCATGCACTCTAATGTTGATACATCAACCCGAGGTTGTGGAGTATTCCTTAAAGATCTTGCATCAACATTAGATCCAGAATTCCCCTGAATCATACATCAAAAAAGGAGACCAAATAAGGTAATACAATAGTAAAAACAACAAAGAATGAGAGAGATCAATACAATGCAAGCATGAAATTAGTAAAACAAATATGAAGCTGCACATGTCAAAAAGAAAACTGAGAAAAACTAAGTAACTATTTCACACCAACCAGCGTGACCTCAACAATATTACAAACACACAAATACAAAAGGTAGCAAAGATTGTTTCAAAATAAAACTAAGACTAAAAACTCGCCCCTTGAATGGATGGTGAGTTCCTAGGTGACTCTAAAGAATTCAGTCGCCGTCTTGTTCTAGAAGAAACAGAATCTTGACTATTATTGTGCCGATAATCAACTCTAGCCCTTTGTGTCTTCGTTGATGGCCTGCAAGCTAATACAAAGCAGCAATTGAAGAAAACACGAATTATCAACAAAAACAAAAAAAATTGAAAATATAAGAGACAAACCTTCAACTTCTGGATGGGCTTCACTAGTATCTTCATGAGATGTCACTTTCACTGTTGACTGCTCACTAAAACCGCCATCTACATAAACACATTAAAACACAATAATCTAAATTACAGCTCCCGCCATCTACATGAACACATTAAAACACAATGAACAAAATTACAGCTCATGTCAAACTTACTGATGGAGTCATTTCTAAGCTAGAGCAGGAACATGCTACAAGAAATCAATAGCATCATGGGGGGTACTACTACTGTTTACTGCTAGATCCACCACACAACAGGAATCAAAGCTCAAGAGAAGGTCCAATCTTTGGCAACAAAAATAAGATCATAGAATTGAAACAAAAATACTTACGTTGATTCATGGAATTCAACCTATCAGAATCACCAAGGTCTGGAACACCGTCACAATTGTCTCCAGAATTATCTACATCATCGTTAGCTCTTGGACCATTCTGTTCAGAACGACATCCACTTGCAGTTATCAAACATTCCATAATGTCAAGAACTAAATTCTCCGCTGGTTTTACAGAATTCTTATCAACTTGCATCTCAAACTTTGCAAAGATGTCAACAATATCATCCTTAACCTGAATATAAACATACAAGAATAAAACAATCTAACTAGAAAAATATGAATAAAGATAAGTCAAAAACTAAAAAGAAACCAACCTTATCAGGCATCATGTCACCAGCTTTAGCATCCAGTGCAGATCTAAATTCAGAACAATTGTTATTAGGCCTAGAATGGGCCGCACAACACCCAACACAACCAGATTTGTAAACAGTCAGAGAAATATCTTTCACCTGTAAGAACATTGTAAGGAAAATATCATCAGAATAAAAATTCCCAAATAAATGTAACACACATGCAAAATGAGCAGCAGCCATATGGATGATGGAAACTTACAGGACGCATAGAAAATTGATTTTTCGAGTCACAATCCAGAGTAGCAAACTGTTTAATCATCGAATGCTTCCACACAGTTATCCTAGGCAACCCAATAGGAACAGCGCGAAGACCAAAATCCAGAAAATCTAGATAAATGACCTATAAATGCAAACAAATTGCATAGATTCAGATAAAGGCGACACCATGAAGCACAAAATATTCATATAATACAAGCAACAAAATAAAAATGAAATACAACGGGAACTTTTTTACTTACAGCCAGCTTATACACGCATCCACCAAGAGTTGTTGGTCCATCAGAAGGCTTCTTGCAATCTCGGTGGTACTTACGAATATAAGCAATCAACCACTCAAAAACAAATTTGGACATGTCAAAATTTTTGGCTTCTTTAGGGTCAATCAAAGCTCCAAGGTACTTTGTGCTGGGAAATGTGTTTGAATTTGGGCAAAGAAAAACCGATAGAGCAACAACCAAGAAATTGCGAACAAGCTCATCATCGGATAGATTCCCCTTCATGACACTGTTCCCAAAGAATTTGATTGTTGGAAGAGAATCTTGACCAATAACATCAAGAAAAGCTGATTTCGTTGCTTCAAGCTTAAATTTCATTGGCCTACCCCCAAGTGGTATACCTAGAACCATATGGACAGACTCCGGACTCATAGGTATGACCTTTTTGTCTAAGACAATATCACCACTTCTAGTATTGACATGGTCAGCAATCCATTGGGCAAAAGATCTCGGAACAGGCTCACAATCAAGATCAAGCAAAGAACCAAATCCATACTTCCTAATCACATTTTTATGATCCACTGACAAACTCTTAATTATATCAGAAAAATAGCCAAGATTGCATCTATTAACAGTCCTCTTTGATCCAACATTGACATTCTGAACAACATCATTCACTCTCTGCATATACAATTTAAAACACATAATTGACATCAACATCTAAATATTTAGATAAGATGCATAAATGAAACACAATAAAAAAAGAAGTGTAAACCTTTCTCTCAGCATTCCTAGAACTTTTCCGAAATAACTTTGATTTAGATGGTGTAACCTAAAAAGTAAGAACAACTAGTCAAAATAAAAGAACTCAATACAAATGCAAAAACAAATACAACAAAGCAGCCAACTAGATACTGAAATGAAATAACAAGAAAATTCACATCACCAATTTCCTCAAATTCTTCAAAAACACCGGATCTATTGAATCATTCGAAGAACATTCGTCCTACAAATCAATGTACTGAATCAGTCAAACCAAAAAAATACTCAACAATAAGAAGGAAAAAAAGGGTAATCATACATAAGAATCATCAGCGGTATCATCAGGGACAGAAGAGGACTTCTCAAAATCTGATTGATGACTGATGCTCTCCACAGAATTGTCATCATCAACATCATGTCTCTTTCTTCTCCTTCCCATGGTGAAGACCTGAATAAAAACATGAATGGAATTTAAAAAGAAGTAAATATACATGACGAAATTTAGCAACATTAAGCATCAACCAGCTAGCATGCAACAAAGGATGACATGTAATAGTATGTAAATAACAAAACTCAAAAGTTGCACAAGAACACAACAAAAATTGTACAGTATATAAACGTGCAACTTTATCAAAAACGGTATGCAACTAAAATGCAATCAAGGCCATACTACAGCAAAGAAAGAAGGCAACAACATGTGTTCACTCTCAAATCTAGCATTCAATAAAAAGAGCATGAATCCTTACCATCTAAAATTTGCATTAGGGAAACTACAACAGGGAATGCTCACCTGCTAGTACTGTATCATTCGATAACAACAAATATGCCTACATCCCAATCATAGAATCACCCTGCAATTCGACTAAGAGTCTGTTTGGGTATGCGCAGCTCACTCTTATTTGATAAAAAAGAACGGTTAGCATGCATAAAGCATTGAACTGAACACACATTTTCTTCCCTGAAGTGCTTTGGTCCACGTTGAAATCTAACATGTAATTCATAATGAAAGCAAAAGAATCGATCAAACACCGGTGGATGAGAGTCTTTGCAGCTGGTGCTAGCCTACTAAGAGATACTAACAGCATCAATCAATCAACTATATTAATACAAAGTAGCTTAAGTACAAACATGACACTACGTTAGCTACGGTACTAGCACAAAGGGAACTACGAGATTCATTGAGCAAAGAGCTACAGAAACAAAAGTAACAAATTCTAGTTCCCTACAGCGACATACATCATACCATAGAAACAAGCCAATCAAGACATGTCTACTAACAACAGGAATTTTCTTCATGGCCAACCTGGTTGAACCAACTAATAACCATCTAAACCAAGAGAACCAAATCAAACTAATGGGTTTATCCAATCAAATATCATCCAAAAAAAAGCTCTATACCTTAATCACACAAACATGAAATCTACATCGTACGTGCAGAAAACCTCATTACCACCACAAGGACATGCACAGTCACTACATGCACTAAAAGCACATCGCAATCCACAGCTAATTCCAAGCACAAAACCAAAATCAACCTCCCATCACATACATGCTCTCTAAAACAAATCACGACACCACATGCATGTCGATAAGCATCTAACAATAAGCATGGAGAGCTACCGATTCAACCTAAATAAACACAGAATTAGACAACACCTCAAAAAACAGAGAATTCACATACCTTACATCTCCGCAACCTAAATAAATAAACACAAAAAAAATTGCACAATATATAAACATGCAACTTTATCGAAAATGGTATGCAACTAAAATGCAATCAAGACCATTCTTAACAATGCAAATGAGATGATGCGAGAGCTGAAAAGAAAAGAAGATACTGATCAAAGTTGAGGTTGGTGTGGTATGCACTAAGAAGAAGATGTTCCCTCCTCTATAGACCATAGAGAATTCTAACTACGACTTGCTACCATTAATCCATTGAATTTTTTTAATAGAATTATGCTTGCAAAGCAAACAGGAATATTAATTTGAAGAAAAACATTCACGTATGGGTAATTATAATGCAGGAAAGAGAACTCTTAATTACTCCAAGGAGGAAAAGCACTTACTTGTGACTAGGTAGCTGTTCTTGCTAATCTGAGAAGGCCATGAACAAGTGTGGTATGCTTGTGTTCCTCAGACAGACATGGTGCAAAGTGAGAGCGAGCTAGAGTTGTAGAGGAACAACGGAATTGTGAGATGGGAGGAACGATAAGGGGCAGGCCTAGGCCAGTGTTGTGCCCCCTCTGCTATCCTCTTGTGCCTGCAAATTATTGCATGAGCACATCTAAATCACGATAACAACCTGAAATTGCAGCACTAATAAACTGCAAAACATCCAAACTTGCTCCCAACCCTCTATCCATTACACTATCACAACCCATCTGATTTCATCTCCTTTCGAACAACACATGACAGAACCCAAAATCTAACTGAGCAGTCATCACAACATGGGGCATGTGGAGCAATGGTCATAAAATTCTCCAATTACAGCTACAGGGAAATCAATAAGACTATGCAGCCATGAACCGATGCCCAATCCCAAGTTCCCACAAGCAAATCACACAAACATACATACATATAATTAGGAGAACTGCAGCCCTAATTAGCACCACACACTAATTTCTCTAATAAAATTAGATTACACCAACCCCTAATTAGCACCACACGCTAATTTGTCTAATCAAATCAGAACACACCAGCCTCTAATTAGCACCCCACGCTAATTTTCTCTAATCAAATCAGAACACACCAGCTCCTAATTAGCACCCTACGCTAATTTTCTCTAATCAAATCAGAACACACCAGCCCCTAATTAGCACCACACGGACATGCACATCTTCAAGTAACTGAGCCACTCACAGCTGCAACCAACGAATGCAAAATTCACATAACAGAGCATATACAACTCCGTAGCACAAGCATCTAAACATAAATAAATTCCCCAAAGTGATCGGATCCACTATAAACAAGCGCCAGAGGCTACAGAACCCAAATCAAGAGATGAACGGTGCAATCAGGAGGTACCTAGACGGAAGGATCAAATCAGGAGATGAAGAACAAGACAATGTCCTAATCAGGAGGAGGGCGGCGCGCGGCCTGCGGTGGAGGGCGGCGCGCAGCGGAGGGAGGGGCGGCCTGCGGTGGAGGGCGGCGCGCAGCGGAGGGAGGGGCGGCCTGCGGTGGAGGGCGGCGCACGGCGGAGGGAGGGGCGGCCGCGCGGCGGAGGGAGGCGCGCGGACGAGGGCGGGGCGCGGCGGAGGGCGGGCGGCGCGCGGAGGAGCGAGGGCGGGCCGCGAGCGGAGGGAGGGAGGCGCGCGGCGGAGGGAGGCACGGCGGAGGGAGGCGCGCGCGGAGGGAGGGCGGAGAGGGAGGGAGGCGCGCGGCGGAGGGAGGCGCGGTGGAGGGAGGGGCGGCCGCGCGGCGGAGCGAGGCGCGCGGCAGAGCGAGGGCGGGGCGCGGCGGAGGGAGGGCGCCGCGCGGAGGAGCGAGGGCGGGGCGCGCGCGGAGGGAGGGCGGCGAGGGAGGGAGGCGCGCGGCGGAGGGAGGCGCGGCGGAGGGAGGGCAGCGGACTCTCTCACACAGCGTCTGGCGCGAGAACCCAAAAGTTCAATATAGAAGAGTCCGGACAAAAATCCGAAGCGGTGCGGGTATAGGCAAAATCCGAACTAAAAACCAAGCCCGAGCCACCATCAGACGCACGAATCTCAGAAGCGATCCGACGGACGAAAAATCGACTGAGATCAGAAAATTTTTCAAATGTCTGAGAATTAGCCAACGTGTTAAACTTTCTTTTCTGTGGTTCTGTTTACTGTGTTTTAAGGAAAATAAAACACATAGTACATTTTCTTTTACTCATCATACATCCGATTCGGTTAAAGGAGCAGATGTCTTTCCTTGAACATACAGATCTATTTTCCTTACATCGTCGATGTCACAAGGAACAACATCCATCGTTATTCTTTGAGTCAATATCACTTTTTACCCCCTGGGTGCACATGATTGACAAGGAATACCTTATTTAAATTTTTTGACACAAACTTACTAAATTCAAAACGTTTATTCTATTTAGCCACTTGTCTTCACTCTGACAGCTCGGGCCTGCATGTCGGACGCCACTCAGATGGATATCGCTCTTGACATGTGGGCCATCTGTATCTATCTCTTCTTCTTCCTCCTCTCACCCCTCCTCTCTCTATACGCTCTCTTGCCATGGATGAGAAATACCTGCACCGGCGTGGCCTAGGAGCTAGCAATAAGCAATCCTTGATATATCACAAGGAACGACATCCGACCGCCGGTGTTCGTTTAGCATCGATATTCTTTTCTGCTTTTGAGGAATAGCATCGATAGTCTTGAAGAAACCGTCTGTTTTTTTGCTGTTAGTTCTTTATAAATATTGTTTGGGCACCTTTCTTCAATAACTGCCACTGTACAAGAGAAATATTGCTGCTTTACAATACAATGTTCAACAAGGAAGCACTCTTTCAGCCTTTCTACCAATGGTAAGTGACTATAGGAGGTCCCTGAGAGTAGTCGTCGTCGAAGTTCTGGCAGTCTTCTTTTTCCCCTGGAAAAAAGAAGTAAAAAACGTGCATTTTAACTTCCATATTAATGTAGTATGAAGGTGTGGAATCAACCCGGCCGGCCAAAACCGGCTGAGGAGTGCTAGTTCGATTTTGTTCTTTGCATGTAATCCAAGTGCTGAGGAGTGCTAGTTCGATTCTGTTCTGAAGGAACTGGCTTAACAAATATCTGTACAGGTACAACTATATGCAGATAAAGTTACTTTTCCTGCTTACCTTGTGGTGGTTTCTTCTGCCGGGGGTGCCGCTCTGGAGGGGATTGCCATGCTCGTCGTACAGTATGAGCCCGCTGAACCGCGGCAGCTCGCAACGCATCCCCATGAGTATCCTCCGCTGCCACACCGGCCTCATCGGCGTCATCGGTGTCGAGGCCGGCGTCATCGGTGCCGGTGGCGTCTTGCACCGCCCCGGCGGCACCCCTCGATCTGCCGTCGTGTTGCACCTGGCCGACAATGGTGCAAGTGCAACCGGCTCAACCGCGACGCTTCTGGTGCTCCCACATGGCAACCGGGGCATTTGAGCGCGGAGCCTCCTGTCGAGCAGCGCGCCGGTGCCTTCGTATCCGCATCTCTCATGTTTTCTGGTGTCTGCCTTGACAGGTTTCTCGAGCTGTGACCGACCGGAGTCTTGTGCCCGGAACACCAGCGCCTCCGGCTTCGACTGCCGGCGGTCGCCTCTGACGACGAACAGCGCCTTCGGCATGCCGCACCTCGGTTCAGGGTACCGCTTCTTCGCCTTAGGTTTCAACATCGATGCGCAGAGTCCCATGGGAGTTGAACAAAGGAGGGAAAGCTTTGGCTTAGGAGTTTAGAAGGATCAGTGCATGTTTGGTGGCTTGCATTGGTTCTTTATGTGGCAAGCAACCAAAGCAGATGGAGTGAGCTAGCTGGGGAAGTTAAAGAAAGGTAGGTTTAACGATCTGGGCTTTCTTTTTCTTCCTTGCATCGGAGTTTATATCCCAAGCGATGCTAAAGAATGAGTAAATGTGGGATTCGGTCGAAAGAATTGCTTCGTGAACGGAGTAAGACAAGCTTAGGTTGCCGCTTGTGTTGTGAGGCCCTGTGTGTAGCGTGGTCGGTCTGTGTTTCACGGCCGTCATGGTTGCATTTTCGTTATGCCTTTCTTGCATGTAACGTATGTATTCCTAAGTTCGGTAGCCTTTGCGTGGAAGTCATAGATGGTTTCAGTTTTCTGATTTTGTTGGTGGGCTTTCCTTCGCGGAAATGAGGAAATTGCATGCACAAATTTGTCTCCGCTGTTTTTCTACCAAAATCTTAGGCCCTATTTGGATAGTCGGTATTCGGCCCAATCCAAATATAAAATACAGGCCTGTATAATATTTTGGGCTAGATTAAAAATGAGTGTTTGGAAGCCTGATTTTCCTTTTAAAATACAGCTCATTTACAATCTATTTTCCTCAAACCACCCGTAAAACTAAACACTTACCTCCCACCCCTTTTTTCTTTTCCGAGATTTATCGGGAGGAAGCCTGCCCAGCTTCACGCGACCACGCCGCCGCGCCCGCTCCTCCGTGCGACCACGCCGCCGTCGCCAAGTTCCTCCCACCCGCGCACCTCCACTCCTCCGCCCGCCTCTCCTCGCTCCGCCCCATCCCCACCACCAATCTCTCCTTCTGCCCACTCCTACGGTGGATCTAGCGATGTCGTGGACTCCGATAGCGACGGCCTGCATCGCCGCGGATCCCCTGTCCGGCGGCATAGTGAAAGCCACCTCTCCCCCGCCAGCCTTCATGCCCGAGCTGCTCATTGCCCTCATGAAGCTCGGGAGTGCCGCCAGACAGAAGAAAATCGACAAAAGTCGGGGTCGCTTCGCGACGCTCGCCTCCAAGCCCAACTCCAGCCACCACCGCGATCCTTCAACGCAACTCCGGGCCGCCGATCCGAGCTTCTCCGGAGCGGGAGTTGAAGAACCCGGTGGCTCCTTGTCTCGACGAGGAGCCGGTGCTTCCCGTCATTGCGGGCAGCGCGACGCTCTGCCAGATTTGAGCTTTTCCAGAGCGATGCAGGTGTGGGAGGAGAGAGAGCGCAAGAAGGACGAGAGGGAGCGGGATCTCGGCGGCTCAATAGCAGCAATAGGAAAGAGCTACGGGTGGAGGCGATAGTGACGACCAGAGCCCTAGCTACGACGACGATAGAGAGCTGGAGCGGTGAGCTAGGTGGCGACACTGTCGAGAGCGAGCTCAACACCGTCGGGACGAGGCGTGGAGTGCGGGGATCTTGCTCGTGTTGTCGCTCGCGATGTGGCATCGCAGCTTTGCGTTCAGCGGCGGCGTTCCTGTTCAACCAAATGCCCCCCTGGACAGCTTCCAGGCCAAGCATCGAAGCTTCCAGGTTTGTTCTCCGGTTCCTTTCTTTGCCCATCTCTCAGCAAGTTCTTGTCGAGCCTCGATCTCCTCTCTGTTCTTCTTCATTCTTGTATCTTTGAGAAGCTAATTGATACTGATGTATTTTCTAGTCTTTTCATACTGATGTGCAGAAGGATGTGGTAGCTCAGTTCAATGTTCATCTTAGAACAGCAAACCGGAAGTTATTTTCGTGTGATGTATTGAGATCTTGACTATTTGTGTTCTTCCTGCTCTCTTCTCCATTTGATGCGATTTATCTCCGTACCGATCCAGTTCCTATCCCAAATCAAATAGCTATTCAGATTTGTAATTCAGGTATCATCTTTGGGGCCAGACAATGAGGTTGCTATTTAGGTCTATCTCAAATCAGATTTGCATTCAGATTTCAAGGGTTTTACAAGGGTGTAGATTTATATGGCTCCCAAACGGGGCTTTATAGAGGAAATAAATTACCTGTGTATTTCACAAGTTTTTCTTGTGCCAAGTAAATTACCAGTGTAATTTTTTTACAGGTGTAAAAGATTACTACACTCCTAAACGGCCCCTAGTCGTGTTAGGAATTCCTAGACATGGATTGTCTTTTTACGGATGGCCTGCATAAGAGCATGTACAGTGGTAGCAAAGACAATTTTTCTTAATATCTTTCACATCATTTAGAAAATATATTATATAATAGGTTATTTTTTAGTGCCATCTCTAGCAATTAATGCTTACATGTATCTAAAAATATTAGAACATGAGTGATGTGACAATGTGTGTCCCGATCTTTCGATAAGATGAATAACTATCTATTAGTGAAGACGAATCTTATGACCCAGCTATAACCGTTGGACGACTGTTACACCTCATAATCGCTGAACCAACTCTGTAGTCGTTATCGACCTTGCTAGAAGCACGGATGACCTGATCAAGAATATTAATTCATGCAAGCAATCGAAAAACAAGCAAGAACGACATAAATAGAATCTGAATATTGCAAATATAATTGAGGTACTTGATAGTATGGAGTTCCAATCAGCAGTATTGAAGGCTGATCTAACTGACTAAACGAATACATGAAAATTAGCAGTAGCTAAACTTTAAGTTCCCGGGCACTATGTGGGGCAGACTTTGATGATCGGAACTCTTGTGTTAACTATGTGCAGTCATATTACTCTTTCAACTGAAAATGATGCTAGGCGATGATCTTTAACGTTAAATGGGCAGTTCACTAAATTTTTATAATTAGCGTAAACTGTCTACGGTTAATTTTCCACATAAATTTTTGTGGGAAGTTAAAAGTTCCAATTAAAATTAGAATATTTCTTTGGTTGCTCTTGCAGAAGAGTATTTTAACCAAAGATAATTTGTTACATCGCGGCTGGAAGAGAGAAACCAAATGTCAGTTTTGTGAACACAACGAGAGTATTGATCGTATCTTTTTTTCATGTCCTGTCGCTGTTTGTGTGGCAGGTCATGGGCTGTGCTTTTAATTTCCATACTCTGCCAAATAGCGTCGATATGGTATTTGGCAGATGACTGGGTAGGTTTGATAAAGCTGATCGCCGGATGATAACTGTTGGAGTGGCTGCTGTGTTTTGGTCATTCTGGAAGACTAGAAATAGGGCTTGTTTTCAGCGTATTCGGTTATCTGATCCAGTTTCACTTATTGCACAATCTGGACACTAGATAAACCTCTGGGCTCTGATGCAGACAAAGGAGGAAAAGCAAAACCAACTCAGATGGAGAGTAAGGGGGTGTTTGGTTGAGTGCGGCTAAATGGCATCCGGAGACACATGCACCTATTAGGTTTGACGATTTTTAAAATCACGTACAAGTTTTCAAAAAATCTAAAAAGATTCATACTGATATATGATGGAATGAAGTATACACAGTTAAATTTTTTAAAAATAATATGGCTATTTGTGACTTATGCAAAAAAACAAGAACACACGTTGAATAGTCGTGAACAGTGCAAATGGGGACATATGCACGATTTGTTTGTTTTTTGCCCAGGTCGCAAATTGGCATATTATTTTTCAAAAATGTAACCATGTAAACTTCATTCCATCATATACCGGTATGAATTTTTTAGATTTTTTCAAAAATTTTACGTGAAATTAAAATTCACCAAAGCTAATGGGTGCACATGCCACCGTGTGCACCTAGTGATTTTTCGTGTTTGGTTAGGCTTTTCAGCAGCTTTTCACTGGGAAAAGCTGCAGCCCAACCAAGCGGCCAGCTTTTCAGCAGCTTTTACTAACGGCAGCTGTGGGCTTTGAGCAGTGTAAATTCAGCTATTTGGAAAAGCTGCCTTCTGCCAGCTTTTTGCAATGTGCTGAAATTTCAGTGCTCATTTTTCAAAATGCTGTAGATGGTTTGGATCAACCAAAAGCTATACATTCACTTTCCCACAGCCACAGCAGTCTTTCTAGACAGCCAGCCAACAACAACTTTATCAACAGCCACAGCCCAACCAAATAGGATATGTGGCAAATGAGGTTTTTCAAGTTGCGCGCCAGTGACGATCACTACACTAGCAGTTGCAACATTGAACAGATGCTCTGATGGGCTGTGGGTTCTTTTTTGGGTATTAGATAGAGGTTTTAGGTTGGTGATTGCGGTTTGGGGCTGATGTATCAGATAGGAGTGGATGTAATTATGGTACTTTGGTGGCTGTCTGTATGATGGAATAGACCTGCGTAGCACTTGGACCTTTTCATTCTGTTACGTTGTTTTGTACGAACTACTCATGGTTTCTGACAATAGAAATGGGGGAAACCCTTCTTCTTCCCAAAAAAAAACATCCCACTTATAATGAAAGCGAAGGGCTGCTGCAGAAAGGTAAACAATGTTTACAACATTCTAGTAAGCTTAGTAAGGAAAAATGTAAAACTCCTAGTAAGCAGACTATTACAAACTCATGACATCGTACAAATTTTCATATTTCAAATGCCTTCGAGTTACATGAGATGTTCGAAAAAGGGTCAAAGATGGCAAAAACATGACAAATAAACTCTTAGGCCTGAAACTTTTTGTTTTCCGGAAGTGTAACGCGGATGTGTACCACCGGGTTGAAAATATGAGATGGAGACCAACGAGTATTCATCAGTCGGTACCTTGTCTTCAGGAACCATGACTCTGCTTTGCGTGTCACTTTGTAAGAATAGCTTCTAGGAGTTGAGCAGTAGAAGATCTCAAAGTAGGGGATACTGGAGAACCACCGAAGAAGCCATCATATAAAGCATAATTAACAGTAGCTGATTTGATCTCAGCGTCAACTTGACATGAACCTTGATTTGTCGAAATCGAGATCTACAGCAACAGAAGTAACATAATGAAATTTACTCTGCCAACGTCAGGCACCAATCTCTACAAGTCAAATTTTCTGTAAGTTTATTTTTCTTTTTGCTGCAGACTTAGATCATTGATTTTTTTTTCCCTTCAAGTGAATGCTCAATGAAAATTGATTTGCATCCTGATTGGTGCTAGACACTTTGTTCAGAGAAAGAACACTACCAAATCTTAAGTAAACCATGGCCAAGCTATGGTCACAAATGACCATAGCGCTATCCACCTATCAGCACTCATAACATGGCCCTACCGCACATTAACATTACATCTCCAACCTCTTGTGTTAAGAACACTGACCCTGGAAACTTGCTCACCTGTTGCCTGTTATTGAGTTTATGGTCAACTGTTTGATCAGTTTGTAAAGGCTCTTAGACATATAAAACAATTGCTCCCACAAGAGCAAATATATTTTTTCATACATATTAACTAAATCTTTGTATTTCCACCATAATATATAATGGCTGTAAGTTTGTAGGTGGTTTCTTTTGGTTTGGATATTGTTAGAACATAATTCGCATTCATAAATTGGTGTTAAATACAGCTACAAGAAACTATTACTTGAATTGGAAAGAATCAATGTCACCCAATACAAATATGAATTCAGTCTAGCTGATTCGGAAAGATTAAATTTCAGATTTGACACCCAATTTGGAAAGACTGAAATTCAGGTTCAGGACTATTGACAAAGCAGATACTGTACAATCACTACAAATTAGAAGCTACAGATAAATTATGTAAGCAAACACACAAAAAAGGGTCAGGCTATCTAGTGTTAAGCCATAATATAATTTGAGACTTATTGCTAAGCCAGAAGAAAATTAAGCTCTACCATTTACAATTTTTTGCTCTAGTTAACATCAAAGCCAATAAGATTTACATTGCACACATCATTTTGGCTAGATAAAAGCCTCGCGTACATGTACGAAAAAAAGAGAGTGCCAGTATGGCTGCTTTTCTGAGTACCGTGAGCTCTGAATTATCGTACCAGTACAGAACTACTAACTACTGAACCTTACCTCTTTCACCACCACAGGACTCATACGTGTCCATGTACAAAATAAACGACCAGGTCATAAATTTCTAAACAAATTTGCATCCAACCAAAAGGGGTTAACAGGTTATTTGCATTTCATCCTATCCAACTCTGCCACTCTATCTTGCCAGACGTACCATTCAAGATTTCACTATGTCTAGGTTCATGTTTGAGGTAGTGATTGGAGACTCGATAATGAGCTGGCAGACAAATACAGGTGAGATGATGGATCCCTGCCCTCTCAAATACAAGCACCAACAGAAACTCGTTAAGTCTTGCCTAACAGCATAATTTATTTTGGAATAATTGCATTTTATATATTAACTTTTCAACATAAATTGGGAAATGGTACATTTCTGACTTTTAAAATGTTATATTATAGCGGAACTGATTGTTTACTCACCAGCATTCTTGAGGGTTCCAGCCAAGTTAAAAAGATGCTTGTCCCCTGTTTGAGATTGCGCCCTAGGAAGGTATTTTGGAAAGTTGACAATGCCGATTCTTCCTCAACAGTTGGTTTTTTAATTCGGCGAGCAATGATGTCATCCAGAGCCTTCACGAAGGTCTTACCATCAACATCTCTAACAAGAGTTATACTCAATGATTTCACAACCGGGGCTGCATAGTATACCACTTCCATCAGCGTGTATTAAGATTAATTTCTTGAACTTCTTGCACACTTGCTAGTTTGGACTTGGAGCTTACCTTTAAAAATGGAGTCAAAAACTGAGAACGCATCAAAGGTCTCAATACCAACCTTTTCTCTCCATTGCTCAGTGTCAACTCCAATTGCGTAATCCACATAAAATGCAGCAGCATAAACTTTGACAAAGAACTTATCTCTGTAACCTACAAGTGAGCTAGAATTCAAATTGCAAACTGTAAACAATATAACATAGGCCAAATATGAACTAATATTTTAAGACATGCCAATTGAATAACCTATTTGAATTCATTTAAACTTGCTATTGTTTCCGTACTAAAAGAGGGTGCAACCCTCCAGTACATCAATGCCACACCAACAAGTGGGCTCTTGTCCTCTGCCTAAAAGGGTTAACCAGATTTTATGAATTATTCGCCAAGGTTAACCAGATTTTATGTAGCTCTAGTGCAGCTGGAACTAATCATGTGGTCTAGCACAACCAGAACTAATCATGTAGGAGTAATCCACCATTATAAGCCTGAGCATAGGCCAAATTCGGCCAAGGTGTCACAAAGACTATCAAAACAAGTTCTATCAGATCATATTCTGTGATTGAAAAAAAAACTCATTGAAAATAGTGTGAAGATCTGGATGTGTATGATTTTCTTTGGCACTTCCCCTATTTCTGCAGTTGGTTGGTCAGTGGTCACTAAACACAATGTTTCGGCTCCAAAATAGATGTTGTTTTCAGTTTGCATGGAATCCAAGATAGATTTGATTACTACCCCCTTTTTGGTGAATCCTGATAGCACCCAAGGGTGGCAAAATTTCTATTATTGCATATATATATTGAAGATAATCTAATATACTAGAAAAGTCTCACTTACATATTTGGTGGGACTTGGTTATAAACAACAAGTTAGTTATATAAACCTGAGGCCTAACTGCAAAACTCACAGGTTGCATCCCGATTCTGCATGTTCTGTTTTATGTAAATCTTTAATGTATTTAAACTTAATATGTCTCTCTATATATAGAAAACCATGATGAAAGAACGGTTTAAAAATTAACATGTATTAGATAAGGTGGTACTCATGGTAGCGCTAGCTGCGCAGTTCGGCAGGCCACTACCCTAGTCTGTTAAACTTAGGAGGTTTAGCAGCTCCATGTAATCTAAATTGGTAATAATTGGACCAAATACTTACATAAGAAAAAGAAATTATTCTTGGAACAATGTGATGAATAAGTTAGTGGTTGAAGACTTAAAGGCTCATAGTCACAAGAAATATCACATGTTCAATCAAGTCATACCAGATATTTTGCATTCAAAGATTCCTAGAGATAGCTGACAGCTCTATAGGTCTAACCCAAAATTGTTATGAAGAATTCGTACAGTTTCAGCATAGAATAAATGTGAAAGTGGTTGAAAATGGCATTTCATTTGCAAAATTAAGCTACACACCTATAGATTATCAGGAGTAGTTATAGATAATAATCACTACAGGAAGTAATACAACATTTCAGTGATCACTAACATATTAGTATATTACAGTTATAGATAACAGTCACCACAGAAACATTATTTGTACAACAAGCTGGAAAAAAGAAAAAAGAGTCGAAACTACAGTACAAACAAGAATTTTAGGAATGTGAGTAAAATGTTGGAAACACTGATAAATGGCAACTACCGAGTGCCGAGGCACACAATTAAATTTGTTTTGCTCAATTCATGCACTTAAGAAAGTACTGCAGCGATACGCAATGAAAAAAATTAAAATGGTTCTTGCGATTGTGTCAATCTGTCAAAGGAATGGATTGAGAAGACCATGTGTGTACATAAATTCATACTATTTGGTTGTTACAGAACCAAACGAAGTTCTGTACTTGTGTTAGGAAGGAAATGAAGGCGGACAAAATAATGCCAATTTTAATCTCACAAGGACATGAACCACACAATTTACCTGTACCAAGAATAATCAAAGGCTCTGTGTAGCCTGGAACTGTTAGTTCTTGAGGGAACTTCACATTTGTTGTGCCTTCTACAACAAAAGCATCACCTGCAGGCAAAGTATTAAAAGGAATGCTGAATCATTCCTATGGTTAAGATATTAGAAAAGCAAATATTGAATAACATTTTATGAATATGAAATATGTCGGACAAACTTACACGTTAGCGCATACAATTAATTTTATAATCTACTTCTCTGAAGTTTGAAAGCCAGAGATAATAGATTTGCAACATATACAATGCTTTATGAAACTCCTGATCAACCAAAGCACAACTTATAACAGTATAACCTGACTAGTTTATATTCCTTTATAACAACACAACCAAACCGTATGTCTAATGTGCAGACACTCTGTACAGTAACTATTTCGGGCATTGCTACATGTTTTCACTTCATGCTAGATGCATGTCCAAGAGAATTAGTATAGGTTTGCTAGACTTGAATGTGTGAGCAGGATGGTTTTTCCATGCCTGATTGTATGGCTGAATTCTCAGGGACACAACTCACAGAATTAGTTTGTTGGCGAGTGGCAGCAATCCTGACATTCCTCCTCCTTCTGCATTTTTTGAACTGCATTTATTGATGTGCATGGATATCTATTAGGTCAGTTATGTGAGTGATATCGTCTTATGTGTGTATCTTCTTACCAAAAAAACACCATGGGTCATAGCATAGCATCATTTTAAGTTTGTAGAACCAGTGTAAATTGGTAATGCATTAGAATTCAACCTAACTGGAACTTACTTTATTCAAAGTAGATGCTTAATAAGCTATGCCATGCAAAATGGGGGTTCAAAATTATGTCCATTTGGGCAACTAGTTCTCATGGACAAGGCATGAATTGCGCCAATGGTTGATAGCACAAACTTATTCAAGAATCGAAACCCAAGTCACCCACTTATCATCCCAAAGCATCTTCGCTGGTCATTGTACAACGCAAAATCCGGCCTTATGAAGACTCCAAACTCCCATATTCCTCGCCTTAAGAGACCAACGACTCGAATTCGATTATGCCCCAGTGCTGCTCCTATACATTATACACTCCAATATCGGTAGGCCTGCCCCTCCCCAATTTACCCCGACGGACCACAATGCATGTGGTTTCTGGGTACCTAAAGTTTGTAGGTACACATAAAAAAAGCGAAATATCAAGGATTCCTCACCTGCGCCGCCGCCCGCTGCGAATGAGATCTGCGGCCTCCGTGCGCCGCGGCGCGCGACGCGGCAGCGGCAGGCCAATCGGGAAGCAGAGCCCGCCGGCAAGTCGCCAGGCGAAAGGAGACGTGAGCAGAGCGGGGCCGCAGCGGGCCTCGCGAGGTCCGGACCGACCAGCGAAGGGGGCACGACAGAAGCCACGATCATCGCCGCGGCGGCGCTGCTGGCCGGAGACTGGAGCAGGGTGGTGTGGGGATAGGGGTGCTCGTGAAGCGATGAACCCGAATGGGAGTGCCCTTATCTAAGGGTTTACTGGGTCAACCTGGTACATCTCACGGACGGGTGGGCCTCACATAAAGGGTCCCACTTGTTACAACTATGGAGGCGTTTGGTTCGCACAATGGTAACGTAATGGGTATTGGAATGGAATTATGGTGGGAATAGGATGTAATGGGATAATTTTGTAATTTGTTTGGTTCAAGTCAGTAACGATATCAAATTACTTTACAGTGTTTGGTTATACAGTGTAATCTGAATACATCTGCTTAAATTTCGATACCCTAAAGAGCGTGTTCGTGCTTGAATTGACTAATGCTGATCGGTTTGATTATAATCTTAACCGGTTGAATAAAACAAGACAAAGGTTGTCATATATACTAGACAAAACTAATGACAAAGATTTACAAAGGTTGTCATATATATAGACAAAGATTCAGACTCTGCACACTAGTTATGCGGAAAAAAATTCACAAACACACGCGTGAACATTGAACAAGCAACAAAAAATAACTACATCCAGAGCATCGCACTCAAGCAAGAGATCACAACTGATCAACTTCTTAGCTAGTAGCTACAGAACAAGATCAATGCCTTAGTCAGCCTACTACAGTTCTTAGCTACATGCTAATTCCATATGCATCACCACCATCCATCCGAAACATCACAAAGGATTGGATTCTACCTCGGCTACTCATCATCCTAGTTTGTCAAAATTGGCTGGTCACTAGCCAAAAGGGCAACAAGAAGACATTGATTGGATTGGATTGAGACCCAGAGGATCAATTATTCACTCGAGCTTAAGAAGAATTCTGCATCCAAATCACGGGTGAGATCAACAACCCAGCGAATCTACCCCTCCAAGGAATACGGAATTGAAGGAGGAGGCGGTTAGCGGAAAAAAGGAGGTGGCTGTTACCTTGCAGATGGGGCAGATGACCTTGAAGCCGACGGCGCGATATCCGCCCGCTGCTGCTCACCGGAGGAGGGGGCGGCGGAGGAGATCAGGGCCGAGGGGATCAGTTGCTCTGCTGCTCGCTGCAGGAGGTCGCGGACGTTGGAGGACGGCGCAAGTGCGAGATCCGCCGCCGCTGCTCACTAAAGGATGGGACAGCGAAGGAGATCGGGGGCGGTGCTGCTCCCCCGGTGGCGCGGTTGCTCTGCTGCTCGCCGAAGGAAGTGGCAGAGGTCTGAGGACGACGCGAGCTCCTGCTGCTCTGCTCGCCGGAGGAGGTGGCAGCGGAGAAGATCGGTCGATTGAGGGGATCGGGGGAGGAGGATGAGGGGATCGGGTAACGCAATCGCATATCGGTATGGAATGGGCGTAATGGGCTGTAAATAGGCCGTATCCGATTACGTGGTAACTGATTACAGGCCCATGTAAACTAAACAACAGTAACATTTTTGGATCTCGGTGTAATCCGATAACGGACCGAAATTGATGAACCAAACACGTCGTATGTTTAAGTAAGAGCATCTCCAATAGTAGAGAAGACAGCCTTCTATTATGTTTTCCTCATCATCTAGAGATAACAACAAAAACATATTATATAATATGTTATCCCTTGATGTCATCTCTAGCGATTAATGTATACATGAATATAAAATTAAAATTAAACTAGATCATGTTTAAGGGAAGACATAATGTACAATGGAGAAAATAGTAATCTTTTAGGTGTGAAGGTAATTTTTTTCTTCTGATTCTCTCCTTTAACTCAAAAAAAATCCTTTACGACACCTCTAAGAAAAGATTGATATTACCCTATTAGAGGTGCCCTAAGCGATACCAAATCCCAGCCCGTCTCACCGACGCTAGGGTCCACACCCGATTCATCTCGGACTCGTACCCATTTGCCACCCCACCGACATACCTGACCCACCGGTCATATAGAATCAAACCCAGACTCCTTGCCGCCGCTTCTCCCCACTGCTCTGCCTCTCTCCCCCTCTTGCTCCCGCGTCCTCTTCCTCACTGCTCCCCATCTCCCGATCCAGCGATCTCAGCGCACTACTCCGGCCATGGCCGACGCCGTCGTTCCCCCTTCTCTGATATCACGCGGAGCCGCCGTCCCCCGTCGTGCTTGCGCGTCCCGCATCCACATCAACCCCGCCTGCGTTGCGAACCCCGCCGCCTCCAAGAAACTGAAAGGGTCCGGGTCCTTCCGCGACGCGGATCCGCCGGCGAAGCGCCGCCGCGCAAGGGAAGATGGCGACGCGGCTCCGGTGAAGCAGGCGGCGATGTCGTTCGAGGAGTGGGAGGGAGTCGCGGACCTTCTCCTGTCGCTCGTGCAGCCGGGAGCGGGCAATGCCGGTTCATGCTCGGACCAGGCAATGCCTGTCATCCAATTCTTGGAGAAGAACAATACGGGAGGCAGCCGAGGGGACAACGAGATCGAGATCGACGTCCACGCCCTCGGCGACGAAGCAATCTACGAGATCAGGTCGCGAATCAGCACGTACGCGCACAAGCGAGAAGTCCGCGACGGCGCTATCTCGGCGCGCAAGGACCATGTCACCCAGCAGAGCCCGCGGCCGGAGAAGCCGGCGAAACTGCAGCTCTCCACCAGCCGTGAAACCATGAATGAGCTCCTCGCGAAGACACGTCCGTCTATCGAGGCCATCCGTCGGCGGGACATCGAGCATCGCAGGGCGGAGGCCCGGCGGGAGCTGGAACAGATGGTGCCGGCAGTGGAGTTTAACGATGCATTCATCGATTGGCAGGACGTGACCAAGCCCCGTCGGGAGCTCATCGAAGCAAGGGAAGAAGCAGGCCGCGCTCAAGTGCTTGCGATGGCCCGTCCTGCTGTAGATGCCATCCGCCGGCGTGACATCGAGCGTCGCAGGGCGGAGGCCTGGCGAGAGGTGGAGCAGATGGTGCGGACCGTCGAGTTCAATGACCCCTGCATCGATTGGCAGGACGTGCTCACGTAATTAGTCTCGTAGAAGCAGAGGAAAAGCACGGGGATTGTGTCCAAGTTGTGAACTGTGTAATCTTAATTAGTTTTGCAGTTTAGTCTATAGGAGTAGATAAGTTGACTGAATTAATGCCTGTTTTCTCTGCTTGTGCCAGTGAGAATTCTTTTATGCTGTAAGTGATGTTAATTTTGATCACAGTTGATTAATGGAAGGGATTGATTTATGTAGAAGTGTTGAATCTAATTCATGGATTCGAAGAACACTTGTTACTTATGTTTTTCACCCTCTGATGTATGTTGCTTCTGTGCAGGCTTGCAGTAAATGAGTTAAGAGTTTCATAATTTTTTATCTTTTTACAAATTTTCAGATGACGAACAGATACATGCTCCTGCTCCCTCCAGAAAAATTCTCAAGAAAAGGTAAAGAAATTCAGCAGCATTGTAGCAAGTAATCCCCCGTCCAACAATATAAGAAAAAGTTTTGACTAATAATTACTCCATTAATATGTGATCTATGTAACATAAATTGGATTTCATCAGATTCATATTCAGAAATACTTATTTATAGTTATGATTTTGTATCACATATACTGTATATTAATAGAGTAATTATTGATTACTCTTGTCTTAATCAATTAAAATATGTCTCATGTTTTTAAACGGAGATAATATTACATAAGCAGGAAACTTAATTTCCATCATGGCTCCGACAAATCACCGGCTCTGGAGGCTCCCCAACCATAATTTTGGTTCGGTAAGGCGGTAATAAACCAGACCAGCACCAAAGGTAGCTAAACACGATTACATTCTCGAAAACAATGACCAATCTTTTAGAGTTATTTTATGGTGTCTCTAAAATAAATTAGACTGTCTATTCCTTTTAATCTAAAATAGGTAAGATTAATTTATACTCTAACAGTGTATATCGGAGTACCACCACCAAATATCATAAGTACAACAATTTGAGAGATAAAATCGTAATCTCAAAGGATGTTCAACATGGGTTGTACTGTCAACGCATCTCATCTTCCTCGTAGCCTCAGCGGCATGGCTTGACATACAAAGCAAGCATGCGTCCGCAGTACAGATCAATCGATAAAATCGATCGTCCTTGTATAACAAGCGTGCCGCGAACGATTTATGGCAAACAGATATGCAGTAAACAATTCCTAGCAAAATGATCTACTCTTTCCTCGTCTCTACTTATGAACTTGTTTGTGCCACCTGGGTCATCACGCTGCCACTGGTATTATGTGATTCGTGGAGATGAACTGGCCTGGTTCTTTGTCAGATCAGGCTTGTCGAAAATCGGGAACAGGCCAACACGTTGGACGAGCCATTGGTTGTGATGGGGAGGAGACGGCTGCGCTGCTTGTGCACGATGGGGAGGCGACGGCGGCGTGCACCTTGGTGCAGGTTCAGTTAGAAAATTAGATTAAAGATCAACGCTAATAGTACGTTTTCATAGCATGATAAAATGTCTAAAGTAACCCTTCAAATGGATCGGATGGCTAGATTTGGTATAGGTGTATCGAAAAAAAAACTCATCTTTCTTTTAACACAAAACAGTGAACACGTCAGGCCTAGGCAAATGCACTCTTTGATCAAAACACCAATGCCTGCTCTATCAAAATCCTCGGACAGCACCTTGAGACATTCGAAGCATCTGTCTCCAAGAGGCACACAGTAAAGTCTGGAAGAATGAAAGAACGTCAGCATGAAAAGCATGCATCAGGTTCGGAGCAAAACCAATTGCCGCCACCTGTAAGAATTGCTAGATTCATCACGGATCACAAAGCTGCAATCCCCGATGCCGGTGGAGCTGTAGAACGTGCCATCACAGTTTACTTTGTAATAGCCTTCCGGGGAGTCTCCCATCTGACAAGACAAGGAGCATTGAGTTGGTTCTTCTTTTTTTTTAATAATGGAATAATAGAGCTCTCTCGGTCTCTGAACCTACAGATGCACTAGTCAATTTTTTTTTAGCAAATACTGTAATTTTCCTTATCGACAAACACATAAAAGATAAATAATAAAAACATTAATAGGACAGATATATCAAGAAGGCTCAATTTGTGGTTGTTAAACTGTGCTGTGCTAAGCTTATTTCATAAACTGCTGTGGATTTTTCTGTTAACCAGAACAAGATTTTGAACTCCTTTTCTATAGATTGTGCTAAAAATAATTAGCTAACCAGTAAAATATGAAAAGTTGTTCAACTAAATGAGATTACGATCCACCGCAATACCAAAAAGCAACCGAACAATGTTTAGTTGAAGACTTAGGAAGATCTAGTTGGCCGTAAAACATATCCATAACCCTATGCAAACCTACTGGCCCATGGTAATATTAAGGTACCAAAAAGCAACCGAACAATGTTTAGTTGAAGACTTCGAAAGATCTAGCTGGCCGTAAAACATATCCAAAACCCTATGCAAACCTACTGGCCCATGGTAATATTAAGGTCCAATTTCTCACAATCCATAACCCCATACAGATATAATCCAATGATCTCGTATTTGGTCTGTGCTGCGGCTCACCAAAATAAGTTTGTCCAACTTCAGAAAATGTTAAAAAAAAACAGAGATGTTATCCTAATTTTATTTACCTCACAAGATTCTTGATATTATCTTTCTATAATCAAAGGTAAACGAAAAATCTGTATGCATGTAGACCTAGCTCCTTGTATACAAGAACCTGTACAAGATAAGAACCAGACAAAAAGGACCATGGCCTAGTAGTTAATGATGTGCGTACACATGAGCCCATACAAAATAACTTCCTGTATGAACATATCAAGCCTTTTATTATGAACAGTTCTTAATGCCCCCATACATATTATCAAGGTACAGATTTACATTCAAACACGGGTTTGAGTAAAAACCTAATAATCATCCTATATACTAATGAACGGTATCATATTATGCCACACGTACTCGGTACGATTATGGCAAATCATCAGGGCATCTAGGATTATAAATCTCAAGCACAGCACAGCCTCCGTCCACTCCTTTTTGTCTTCTCTCTTTCCCAACCAACAAACCATGCAATGTACACGATAAAGAGGTAATTATACAACAGTGAAGAAATAAATATTAATAAAAAATAATGGACACTTTATAATGTTAATATACAATAAATGAGCAAATAAAATAGTAACATTTTGGATGTATCAGTCGGCTATTTAAGGAAGAGTTCAAGGCACAGCTATCCTTCGATGCTGCTAATGCGAGCCCCAAAAACCGTTGGAGTAGCTGCGTATACGATGGTTGTGCCACCGAAGAAACAAGCCAAAATTTCCTTGCGACCTCGTATGATAAGATATAAACCAGTTCCGAATGCTAAATAATTAAAACATGTAGAATGCCTGACCTAACTGTATCGTTTTGTACAACGCGACTCGATGCATGCTCTTGGCGAGGGTAACAGGCGATATTCCCTAAATGATGCTTTTGGAAAAGTGTTTCCATCAGAGCCGGGGGCCAAACTTTGCAAAGGTACTTGTGGACGATGTGGTCGAAGGTTTCAAGGCCCTCCCACTACCCATGCCTCTAATTGATGAGATTACAAACCTAGAAGAGGTGATTGGCACATTTATCGGCCAAAGAGGGACATCATCCTAGTTGACCCGTCTTCATCGTAGTTGAAACACAAACGCAATCGCTAAGTACACCAGACTTGGCCCGAAGCCCGAAGGAGCTTGCAGTGGCATCGAAGATATCACAACCGCAGAAGGTAGACACCTTGGCCGTTCCCGAGCCAAGGACAACCGAGCAAGTTATGCGTAAGAAGCCATCTCCGGTGAAGCACAACTAAGCTAGCAAAAAAAGCGGCAACAAGAGCGACAAGAGTGCCAAGTGCCAAGCTGTTGTCTCCCAGGTTCACGAGCAATATTGATGATCTCCCCATGATGTCGTAGGCTTGTCAATTCAATAATGGAGAATCATTGGTCATGGCACATAAGTCAGATATCATGTTGACATCTTGTGAGAGATTGCATGCGTGGTACATCGAATGAACCACCAATTTTGAGCTGGAAACAGAAAGGCCGACTGCTAGCAGAGTCAAGTTCAAGGATGAGCATCTTTTCCACCTAGCTCTCGACGGCTACTTTTTGGTGTACTTCTAGGACTTGTTCGAGCTCTTCAATCTCGACACCCTCGAAACGTCACTCTTTATATGCTGGACACTAAGTTTGCTCAATCAATCATGGTCTATATTAATGCAATACCTATATATGATAATATTTAATATCATCAATCCTTTTGTATAGATACTTGCATAGTGAAGCCAGGCTAAAGAGGGAACCTATCGGTTTCCTTGACCCAGCCAATATCAGCAGAGAGCCATCATGGAAAATGAGTCATTCTTTCTAGAATACAAGACAAAGGAGTTGGTGGCTCAAAAAGATAACTAATACATACTATTTTCTTACTACATGCAGTAAGAGATGCACTATTTGCAAAACTTGGTTATTTTCGTACTTTACACAAATGCAGACATATGTTTAATGACCATGACGTACCTAGATAGCTTTCATTGAGTTTTGGTAGTTCTTATACCAAAATAGAACAAGGTATTATATCTTGATTCTTAGAAAGTAGTCATGATTTCAGGACGATCATAGATATACTTGACAAGTCATTTATTGAGTATGTTGCTCGTGGAGGGAGATCCAAGGGATCCAAGATACAACACAAACTTAACTATCCGGTATCTCGACTACTATATAGATGTTCATATAGCAATGTCTTATTCGTTAATACCTTTCAAACTAACCAAATATTTTTCGAGTTCAAACAGTAGCCAAAGGCAACCAACACATGTGGATTCTATGTTTGTCACCACATAGAGATGATCTCAAATTTCATCTCTAACAAGGTATATTTAAAGGTTTATTCACTAATCCTTTGATACTTGTCAATTTGTATACGTATGCATGAATCGATCTTCGTTAACGACAGGATTGGGTGATCTCCAAGAAGACTACTCTAGAAGAAGATGAACTAAAGCGCATTCGAGCCATTTTTTCTTTGTTCTTCAATAACGCAGTCCTAAACCCCAAGGGCGAGTACCATGCTGCTTGATGTAAAACTTTAATTCAGTTTCCAAGTGTATATAATTGCAACCTGTCTTATGAATATTGTTCAAACATTATCTAAGTGTATACAGTTTAACTTCATCTGTGGTGTGTGGTTGTGTCGTGTGAATGAATTTAGATTGTATATATATGATGTGCGAATGAATCTACCATTTTTCAAAGGGCATGGCTAGCATTACCTGAGGCTAGCCTAAAACAGGAAAGTTCCGGCCCTCTGGAAAACAACAGCATAGACGGGTCAGCCCTCGTCTGTCATGTGAAGTTATCACAGACAGTTGACAAATGGGAACCGTATGTGATGAATCCACATCACATATGAGTGAGGGAGCCGTCTGAGATAACTCGAGTCATCACAAACCTTTTGGCATAAACAGGTCAAGAAACCGTCTGGGGTGACAGTTTTCACCTGTCTATGATGGACCTGTCTGTGGCAGTGTTCACTCATCTCTCTCGTGTGCAAGGGCAAGGGTTAGCTACTTTGTTACCTAGTTGTTCTATTAGAGCACCATAGTGTTTAGGGGAAATGGTTGCATGAGCAGCTATTGATCACTATGTTTTCTTTATAAGGCAGTACACAAGCCTCCACTCTTCTCTCCCGAAGTACCCCTCCCTTTTTTCTCCATCTCTGCCCCCACTGCCTCCTAGATCTCCCAGCTCCGCTGGCTGGTGAGGTCAAGGAGAGGGTCCCTGTAGTCCCCCTAGTGTATATTACTAACTACTGCAATAAATTTGCTACCTTCTGAGGTGTACAATAGCATCCTTTGCCTTCTTCCTTGCACCCAGGAGCTGACATGGCTGGTGGCTGGTAGCGGGTTAGTGTCTCTTCCTCGCCATGATCCTCCTATGGTTGGATTCGGTTCTTCCCCTTTCTCCCCATCCAAACCTAATAAACATCATCCCTCAGGTCTGGATCCAGATCTGGAGAAGTCATCTCCTCACTTCTCGATGAGCCTCACTGGCTTGCCGGTCCTGCCATGGCGACAGGAGCTTGTTCTTTCATGCGATGGCTACTTCCTTTGTCGACCATTTGGTGCTAGTGGCGTAGTGCTGCTAGATTTTACGAAGATGTTGGTAAGCGTAGTGTGCTCCCTACCTTGGCCCTCGGCGGATGCCAGTGGCATGGCGCCGCGGATAGGTGATATGTTGAAATATGTCACATTATTATGAGTTTAATGATATCTTTTCGTTATATTGTCATTATATAATTTAATTCTTTTTCTGAATTAATAAATAAACTGCCAAACTGTATATGCAGGAAAACACTGCAAAAATCAGAAATACGATCGTATTTGGGAATGTTCCGGAGGGATAGTACATCACGTGAAATGGGGCACCAGCCGAACCCTAGCTAGGCGGGTGGCAGGCTAGGGCGGCAGAGGGTGCCCCCCTTCTACCACCTAGCCCCTTGGGGCTCAGCTACCGCTGCCCTTTTGCGAGTAAATCCGTATCACCCATAAATAACCCTTGCAGAGTTTTGCCGGCATATACATAAGACTTCACATAAAAAAAAAGAGAGAAGCATTCGGAGCAAAGAAAATGGAGGCCGCCGGCAACCATAATTTCCATCTCCACCATCACCACAATAATCTCCACCCATAGATCATTACCTACAACAAGCCTCCATAGATTAGAACCTCCTTATAATTCATCTACTTCATCGGAACCTTCGAGATTGATTTGTGTCATAAGTCTTTCGATATGAAATCTATCTATCATCTGATTTTGATGAATTGCATGATGCATGAGTAGCCTATTAAGATTATGAGATGTATAGTACCCCCTCCGTCCTAGAATGTAAGACATATTTTATTTAGTTAAGACATGACTTAACCAATAATTACTCTATTAATAATAGGTTATGTGACATAAAATTGATGTCATTAGATTCGTATTTAAAAGTACTTACTTATGATTGTGACTTTGTATCACATAAGTCATATATTAATAGAGTAATTATTGGTCAAAGCCATGTCTTAACCAAACAAAATACGCCTTACATTCCGGGACGGATGAAATTGTAGGTACGTAACATTCTCTATTTATTTGCGATGGTTATCCATCTTCGGCTACATCAATTGTTCTTATGATTACCATCCATCTTCGACGTAATCAATTATTTACTTTCGATCAATCTTATGCATGTTATATCTCTAATAGTTTTATTTGATCATGTATTGTGAATTGGCCACGCATGACACTTAGTGATTGAAATTGTTGGTAACCATGGGGCATGGGGTAGAGCAATCAACCATGTGGTCATCTTTTGTGTTTCGCTAGCGAATTTATTAGTATTGTTCTGGCACATGCCTTAATGTATACCTCAAATTGGTGGTAAAAAGACAATGAGTATAATTAATTCTATATATTGATAATTATACCATCATCTCATTTAATTCTTGTAATTTCATATTTGGTACTTTTATGTTGCATAATCTCTATTACTTACTTGAGAATTGCTACTATTGGACATGCATACCTCGTGCCTCATTTTTAGTAATTAGAATACCTCTCCTAGCACTTTTAATATTTATCATATTTCTATATTTATTTATTTTAAAAATATATTTTATTTCCTAGTTTCAGTAATTGCTCCATTTAATTGTTTATTGTATCCTAAAAGTTTATGACTATTTGAGAAAGGTAATTGTGCATCTTGACCATTGTTATTTAATATTTTTAGTGCGATTTCAGATTTGGGTCAAGCGAAGCTAATCATCGTTTCCCCGTGAATTCGATAATCACTGTCTCCCTGTGAATCGATACTCTTTCTCATATAAAAAAACCTACAATTAATCATGTGTATTTGCAAGTCACGAGCAGCCGACGTGGTCCTCATAGTGGGCTGCTTCCATAGGTGGCCTACGTCTCCTAGGGTAATGCATCCACTTCAACACTGCCTTTGCCATCGGTGGTGTCGCCTGCACTAGTAAGGACAATGCGTGTGGCTATGCAGACTCTGCCTCTATTCAATGACTCCACAACATCAGTGCCGACGGTGTCATCTTTGCCAAGATCTTCTCCTCGATGTGTGTCGTCGGGGAATCCTACAACGACGACCTCAGGAAAACCCATATGTCTCTTCTCTCCATCTGAGCGGTGCAGCGAAGGCTCTAATCCACCAACAAGATTGGCCCGATTGCATAGAGCAACATAAGCTCATCTCTTACTTTACTCAAGCGTTGTTACTTGCGCTTATTTCTGTTGCAACAATGCATAATGCTCTAGGCCAACACTGGTTGGAGCCCACGTGTTGTCTCTAAACTTGGGTACCATAAGTAGAGAAACCCCGTAGAACCTCCAAGGTGGGTCCCGCAACGAGTTTAAAAAATCCCCAGCAAGACCCACTCCAACATGCAACCTCTCCCTCCACCTATGCAGTATGCGCTCAGCTTCCTCCATGTGTTCTTCCGTCCCCTCTCGAGTCCAACACTCCAAATCCGTTCATCCCTCCCTTCCTGAGTTGTTGGCCTCACGGTGCCTCCATGTTGCCCTCTTTCTAACCCTGTCATCCTCTGCCTCTGAGCCAAGATCTGGGGAAGGAAGTTGGCACTGCTAGGGCCAATGGAGGCCACAGTCGATGAGCACAGAGAGGGGCAAGCTCCGCTAAAGGTTGACGTGGGCTGTGGATGAGCGAGGCGGGAGTTGCCTCCCCTTCACTAGATCTAGGCGCATTTAATCATCGGCCCAATGATGGATCAGCCGAGTGGTGCCACAGAGGAGCAGGTGGGCGTCGATGTGCAGGCCCTTCCTTGTTCTTGCACCCTCATACATTGTCGATTTTCTTTGGGGTTGAGTTTTACCTTTTAGGCTTGTTGTGCTTGTTCACGGGTTTGGTTTCCCTATCTTCCCCCAGTCTTTCTTGGAGAATTTCATGATCTTTGTGTTCTTAGAATTATTGAGCATGTCAATTGATCAAAAACTCCTGGATCTATTCTTCCCCCATCCGCTACGAGAGATATTTTAGTATGTGGAGGCAATCTTCAAGGATGGTGGGACGCTAGGCACTTTAGCCTAGAGGCCAAACTCTGCGAGAGGAGAGATTGGTTAGAGGCAGCCTTAGAGTCCACAAAATGGCACAATGTGGATGCTCTTAGGTGAATAATGGTACAACAATGCCTCTCCCACACTGTCTATGTCTTCAAGTAAAGGTTAACGAGATATCCGCTCCAATGTTGTGTTAGACCTGCGGGTTAACGGACAGTCTCAAATAGATCATTCCTATAAGGCAATGGTGCCATGAAGGTCCTCGGGTTAGATGAACATTGGTCCTGGGAGCTTAACTTACAAGACTGACCATTGCACATAGACAGGAGTCAACCTTATTGATATGACGGTGCTAAGTGGAAGAGCTGGCCCTTAAAGAATAAAGGGAAGGCTTAGACATGGGACGTCAGATGCGAGCAACACATCGGATGCCCAAATAGCCGTAAGATTCAGCTCTCACTGGATGTTGGATTCTTTTATGTGGGCACTTCGGTATGTTCATGTGCAGCTGCTCCATCTTAACTTTTTCTTCTACTCACCGTCTACCTCCTCCTTCGGCGCCTCACCCTTGCCACGCTCCATGGGCCCTCATGTCGTCGTGACCCCCTCCGCCTCAACCTGCTCCCTCCTCTTTCACTCGGCGTCTCGCACTAGTCCGCCATGGCCGCCTCCTATGCCATGCCTAGAGCTCGCCATTGACATGCTTTTTCCGAGGGCATCGTCTTCTCTAATGCCCCTGCTTGTGTAGTTGTTGGCTCCCGCACCTGGCGCTGCCACGCCGAGAATAGGACGCAGAGCCCTCGCTCCTCACAGTTGTGGCCTGTGGAGAGAGAGAGTGCATGTGTACTGTGAGTAGCGATGGAAGGAGAGAGACGGAAGATGATAAGGCTTAAAGAAATATCTACGTTGGTGGGGCCCAAGAATTCTCCCGAAGAATGTTATTGTGTACGATTGACATAACGGGACATGATATAAAAACGGCCTATGATTTGGATCATGTATTCTTTATAGTATGAACGGTGTGATACCCGTCCGAAGAAACGCGTGTGACGATTCGTTGGCAATAATTTCCTTTCCTAAGAATAAATGTTAGTCTTAGATAACAAGCTGATCTTCTAGGAGTATAGCATTATATTACGTGTTGGAGCATATTTTATGTTTGTAATAAATGTAGAAATAACAGTGTTCAATTTATATACAATACATTGATACCTCTGATCCATATATTCAGTATTCACATTTGTCGGTAACAAATGTAGAAATAGCAGTGTTCGATTAGTATATAGTTGGTCGACACGTCTAATCCGTTAATACACATGAGAAATCCATCGTTAGGAGTAGGGAAAACATCTTTTCGGTCGAAATTCGTAAAATTACCGATCTTGGAAAGGAGAAAAAAAAGCTCCCTCTTAGCACAGTGGTCGAGGTGGTAAGGGGGTGTTTGGTTGGGCTTTTCAGCAGCTTTTCACTGGAAAAAGCTGCAGCCCAACCAAACGGTCAGATTTTCAGCAGCTTTTCCCAACGGTAGCTGTGGGCTTTGCAGTGCAAATTCAGCTGTTTAGAAAAGCTGCCTTCTGCCAGCTTTTTGCAATGTGCTGAAGCTTATGTGCTCATTTTCCAAAATGTTGTAGATGGTTTGGATCAAGCAAAAGCCATATGTTCACTTTCCCACAGCCACAGCAGCTTTTCTAAACAGCCAGCTAACAGCAGCTTTGTCAACAGCCACAACCCAACCAAACAGGCCCTAAGTATCCGAGGTCGTGGTCTTGGGTTTGAATCACATGTTTGGAGAATTCATCAGAAATTTTAAATGCGAGAATCTGAACTGGCCGAGATTTTTCGACACTTCGCCCGATATCTGAAAGTTCGTGAAATATTCAATTTTTCCATGAGGGGCGAAAGAAACTTCGAAACTGGAATTATGGGCGTGATTGGTTTGATGCCAAATTTTGGTATTACTAATATTTGACAAGCCAACATTTGGTAAAACCAAAAGTTGTCAAAAATTAGTAACTTTTTTAGAAATTGATGAGAACCAATTAGTATCCAACCAATTACTAACTAATTTTTTAGACTTACCAATAATTGACATTAACAAAAATTGGTAGCAAACCAATCACGCCCTATTTTCCCGGGTCAGGACTCAGGAGTAGTCTCCTTCCCCAACGAAACCGATCCAAGCCAAAGGCCATTAGCCGCCGCTGTCATGCTTCCGACCTACACGTCTTCCAATCAGTCGTTGAACCACGTCAGTGCTCTCATCAGATCAAGAAGCAGCCACTACCACTTCCCAACTTTTCTGCCGCTAGTTCGCCGCCGAGACATCTCACCTGGCCGCTTTTCAGCACAGGTGCGTGGTGCAACATTACTATAACATATCCTCCCACCACCACCGCTCTGGCTACTTAATTACTACTACCAGTCGCATGCTCGGTCTTGCCCCCTCCTCGTACCTCTTCTACCGCCGCCTCGCCGCCGCCCGGACCTTCTCCTCCGCCTCCGCCGACACCACCTCCGCGACCGTCAAGGTAGCACTCATGCTCGCTAGGCCCTTGCCTCACCCAAGAAAATCGTTCGTTTGTTCCTTGGTACTCTTTATAAGCTGGTTCCCTTGCTATGGATCCACTGTGCTCTGCTCAGTACTCTGCTTTTCTTGGTGCGTCAGATGGCGCGGTCGGCTCTCGACGAGGTCACCGATTCTGGCGCCTTCGACCGCTCGCCGTCCACTTTCCGGAGCTTCGTGTCCAGGGACAGCTCCGCCCGCTTCCCCGCCGTGCCGGGGAGGTACCACCTCTACGTCTCCTACGCGTGCCCCTGGGCGTCCAGGTGCCTCGCCTACCTCAAGCTCAAGGGCCTTGACAACGCCATCGGCTTCACAGTGAGCAACCATGCATCTCTGACGATCGATTTCGCAGCTCATACTTATTGGAGCTTCCTTTGATTTCTGTTGGCTGGTTATTTGTGCACCTGAATCGTAGTCGGTGAAGCCCATCTTCGAGAGGACCAAGGAAACCGACGATCATTTTGGGTGGGTGTTCCCTGCCACCGGAGACGAGGAGCCCGGCGCCGAGCCCGATCCTTTCAACGGCGCCAAGAGCGTCAGGGAGCTGTATGAGATCGCAAGCCAAAATTACACCGGGAAACCAAGTGTTCCTGTGAGTCTGAATCTGGGAGAGAGTTTCCTCTTCTCTTCGTCATTCCTATCGATCAATTGCATTGATGTCCTTGCATTGCGTCGTGTTGCAGGTTCTGTGGGACAAGCAGCTTAAGACTGTAGTAAACAATGAGAGCTCGGAGATAATCCGCATGCTCAATACCGAGTTCAACGACATCGCGGAGAATCCTGGGCTGGATCTCTACCCAGCTCATTTACAGGCCTCCATAGATGAGATCAATGATTTGGTGTACGACGCGATAAACAACGGTGTGTACAAATGTGGCTTTGCCAAGAAACAGGGACCATATGATGAGGTAAACTGATTACTAGTATATATTCCTGGTCAAGATTTCTTGGAAATAGGCTTGCTTGGTCAAATAGGATGGTTCCCATGTTTGACCAGCCTTTGTGTTGTTGAACATGTGTAGGCTGTCACAAAATTATACGAGGCTCTGGACAAGTGTGAGGAAATTCTAAGCAATCAACGTTATGTGTGCGGCAACCAACTGACAGAGGCAGATGTACGCCTATTTGTAACTCTTATAAGATTTGATGAGGTATGGATTCTGGCTGGAAACAAAAAACCTACCTTATCAGGTTCTACAATTTATTGTAACCATGCTAGCTTTGTGCACTCTCTTATGCATATGAGAATTGCTGAACTCATCCACTGCATGCTATTATAAATTTAGTGCCATAACTCACAATTCCATTTAGGATTTGATCATTCTCAGCTGTGTTCGTTTCTTTTGTTTCCTCTTTTGGTGCTCCCTTAACTCCTTTCAACAATAGACTGTCCAGATCACCATAAAAATGTTCACCATAAAATCTTTCAACAATAGATTTCGCATCCTGCAAGATTTTTATTGTGATGGTAGCATGGAATTTTCTTTTTGAACGAAAATGCTAGCATGAGTTTTGATCTAGAAGATAATGAGAGAACTGAAAGGGTGAGATGCACAAGTACCATTAGTTTAGTGCAAATCAGTTCTCTGATCATAAGGGGTTTAACAATTCCCAAAAATATACAGCTAGACAGAGTACTTATTCTTTGTTATGGGTACATTAGCACACAAGCATAAGAAGACTAATCTGTACCTGCACTCAATTTCTGTGTCATCTAATTCCCATCTTGTAGATGCTGCTGTATAGAAAAGGTAAATTGAATCAGAATAAGTTTCTTTTTTACATGTTCTTTAAGAGCTGCAACGTAGAAAAAAAGTGTTCAGTGGGTTAACATTTCAATTTTACATTGGTTCTATGTTTCATTATCTAACTGATATATTTGCAAACAAAGAAATATGGCCCCTGGCTGCTGCATACTCTATTGTAGTGTGTGTAACAACATTTGTTTCAACAAAAAGTCTTTTCTAATAACCTGGTGAGTTGATGCCCACTTGTGTAAAACTGTGATGAATATATATAATGATGACCATGAACTATTGCGGCAATCTCACACATGTCCACATTATGTATCTCCACCATGTTTTGTTGAGGGGAAATGCTTGCACAATCCTAGATTATCCTTTCCTTAGTGGTAGTACAGTAGTAATAATTTTGCCAAGTTTACCGGTTATCTGGTGCTGATTGCTTTGACAGGCTTATTTTACTTTCCTTACACGCATGATCTGTGAGTGTTTGATATGGTTCATACTATGACCATAATCTTGTCTAAGTATTTCATAAATGTCCGGATGCTGGACAGGGGAAAGCATAGTATTCTGTTCAATGAATCATTTTATTTCCATCATTACCCACACTTCAAAGATTCATATTCAAATGCTTATCACATTAGCGCATCAACACTATATGTTTGTAATAAACATTACAATTGGACTTTTTTTGCCTTCCATAGAATAACCAATTATGAATCATGAATTTCCTTCTACAGGTTTATGCTGTTCACTTCAAGTGCAACAAGAAGCTCATCAGGGAATACCCAAACCTGTTCAATTACACCAAGGACATTTACCAGATTCCTGGCATTAGCAGCACGGTCAACATGGAGCACATAAGGAAGCACTACTATGGAAGCCATCCATCCATTAATCCCTACAGGATTATCCCCGCGGGCCCTAACATCGATTACGACGCTCCACATGACAGAGAAAAGTTCGGCGCGTAAGAAATCTATAGCGGTTTCTGTAAAATTCGTGTGCGATGTTGTACTAGAAGATCTTTGTGCTTGTATTGTTGTGTCTGAGGCTGCTCCTCCCTAATAATGTTTTCTGTCGCTGGTTTTGTGCTGGTTGGAATACTGGGACCAGCATGTAAATTTTGATTGTTCAATAAATGATCTTTGATACTTCTTGCTTGTTAGAACTTCTTTGTACATTAGCATAATATTCGTGCATTGCTACGGATTAAAAATATATTATATATTTAAAAAGATTATACTACCGTTTATGCTATGTTAGATTATTCACACTTGCTCTCATCTCAATCGTCTCATCTGGGTCCAAATAGTGATCTGTCCGAAGGTAAACGAATCACCGCTACCAACTGACATCTTTATAAGAATAAAAATTATATTATGTGTGTTGATCAATGGTGTATCCACCTTCTTTATTAAAAAAGAACTTTGTGCACTTATCTGGATGTGCGCTCCCTGGTTCCACCACAATTAGGTTATTTCCCAAAAAAGTCTTTGATTACCTGTCCTTGGAAAATAACCTGTTAGAACAGAGAACTTGTCCATCTATCTGGTTTGCGGTTGATCAAGGACCAACCAGAAGGGACAACGTTGCAATTCTGCAGGTGATCGGCTCAGAAACTTCTATCTAGTTCTGTAATTGACAGAAGATGAATATTAATGGGTTACTAGTTAACAACATTGCTTGAATACAGTTTGCTCTGTAATTTGCACACAAGTTAAGTATTGTGACAGGTAGATTTCTCATTCTTAGTTAAGTATAATCCTGTTCTGTTGCCAAAGGGTGGACTTACTAACCTATCTGTTGCCTGTCTTCTATTCTGACTTGAAAAAAAGACAGTGAGGAGATAAAGGAATTGAAAACAGAAAATTGATGAACAAAAGCAGTACTTCCTCCAAATTTGCAAACCTAACCGACACTGCAACGGTGCTATGAGCATCAACTTTAACAATGCCCTTACAAACTCATCAGCCATCAATAAAATACTAATCCTTTATCTACTAGTGTTTGAATGATATCCTAATGACACGTACGTAAATACCTAACACTAATTAATTAAATAACAAAAAAATAAAGAACTGAAATCGCTCTAAAAATCGTGTTGTTTTTTCAACTCCTGGGCACAAGGCGCGGACGCAGCGGCTTCGCCATGACGGTGGTGAACTCGCGCTTCTCGGCCAAGTCTACCTCCTGGCCGGCGACTTTCTTCCACTCGAACTCCTTCACCATGTTGGCCACGAAGTACTCCAGGTGCAGCATGGCGATGCTGAGCCCGGCGCAGGTCCTCCGGCCGACGCCGAACGGCATCATCTTGATGCCCTTGGTGCCGTACATGTCCACGCTCGCCAGCTTGCCGTCCTCCAGGAACCGCTCCGGCACGAACTCCATGGCCTTGTTCCACTCCTGCTCGTCCCTGCCCATCTCCGCCACCATGAAGTTACCGTCGCGCCCTTGGGGATCAGGTACCCGCCGACGTCCATGTCCTGCGCCGCCTTGTGCGGCAGCACGAAGTGCCCCGGCGGGTGCTTCCGGAGCCCCTCAAGGATCACTGCCTTGAGGTACGGCATCTTGGGGACGTTCTGCACGGCCTCGATCTTCTCCTCCGAGACCTCCTCGTCGTCTCCGCACGTGGCCTTGATCTCGTCGTAGAGTTTCTCCTGCACCGCCGGGTTCTTGACCAGCTCGGCCATGATCCACTGCAGCCCGGTGGATGTGGTGTCGGTCCCGGCGTTGAGGAACTCGGAGCAGAGCGCCACGATCTCGTCGTCGGTGAGCGGGCGGTTGCCCTCCTCCGGGAGCGTGATGTCGAGCAGCGTGTCCACGTACGAGTGCTGGAACGTCGTCTCCCTCGCCGGCGGCTGCCCTTCGCGGACCAGCCTCTTGTACTCCCGCCGCGCCTCGATCAGCGGCACGAATAGCTCCCTCTGCCGCATCCGCAGCCCGTGCGCGACCTGGAGGCGCCCCCGGAAGAGGCGCTTGGTGACGGACGGGAAGAAGAAGAAGACGGTCAGCTTCCTCGAGATGTAGAGGAGCCAGGCGCGCTCGGCGTCCTCGATGGCGCGCACCGCGGGCTCGTCGAGACGCTCGCCGAAGCACATGAGCACGAGGAGGCAGAACATGCTGTACTGGAACGCCTCCATGACGTTGGGCGTATCCTCCGCCCTCAGCTTCTCCATGAGGATGCGGCGCACCCAGGCACGCGCCGGCGCGAACAGCCGGACGCGCGAGTGGCGCAGCGTCTCGGAGACGAGGTTGCGGCGGAGGAGGCGCCACACGGGGCCCGTAGTTGGCGCGGGTGATGATGTTGTCGGTCATGCCGAGGAGCATGCTCGTGGCGGCCTGCGGCCTGTCGGCCAGCGCGACGCCGGCGCCGATGAGGGCCTTGTGCGCGAGGTGCCGGTCGGCGACGAAGATGGAGAGCCGCGAGCCGATCCGGAGCGTGACGATGGGACCGTACTTCTTGAAGAGACCGAGGAGGAGGGGCTCCACGTCGGCCGCGGAGTTGCGAAGCCACAGCAGGTTGCCGAACAGCGGCACGGCCGGCGGGCCGGGCGGGAGGCGGCGTCGCCTGGCGGCACCGCGGAGCAGGACGACGAGCGAGAGGAGGAGGAGGGCGACGGCGAGGAGGAGCGAGGTCTCCATGGCACGTAGGTGTAGATGTTAATCTGCTACGACTAGCTATGGGGTTTTGGAACTTCTAAATGTCGTGGTAGGGTGGTGACGAGACGCGCCGCGCTCATCTTTTTATAGGACGGAGCTGCATGCATGCATGTGGAGATTACCGAGTTTCCTTGGGAGTTGTACAGAGTTGGATATCTCGTTCTTTGATTTCAAAGGGATTTGTGAACAGATTACAGAGTTTAATGGGATTGGGTTGGGTTTATGGTCGATATCTTGTTCTTGATTGCATGGACACTCTGCCCACGTGTGCACGACACATCAAATGACCGTTTCTAGAACTACGAAGTTTTTTTTTGAGAGCTCTAGAACTACGAAGTTGAGGGCGTGTACAACTAGATAAATCTCATCTGGATGAGCCTGCCTTAGTGTTGTTTTATGTCTTCCTCTCTCGTTTACATCAGCAATCTCTTTCACCTATATCATAAAAAATCTTATGACATGCCCTCAAGAGCCATATATAGCTAAAAGCCTCCTTAGGAAAAATGAGAGAAACAAGAAAAAATAGTGTCCTATATTTTCGGTTCATGTTCGTTGTTTCATAGTATCTGTTAGAATTATTGGACCTAATTAGCCTATTAATTAATTTCTAAAATTTTTAAAAGTTCAATTAAATTACTATTGTAATTAGTTTAGTACTATATTGTAAGTGGAAAGAAAAGGAAAGAGAAAACTAGCCTATATAAAGAGGAGAAGGCTGCCCAAGATGCACCTTAAGTCTTAGAGCTTTCCCCTCTCTCTTCCACAAAGTGCCTTCTTGCGTTCTGTCTCCTTGTGAGCATGAACCTTGAACGAAGCTTGTTCCCATCAAGCGTTTTATTTCTAGTACTATACTATCACATATAGTGCTACTCCATCACGGTGTATGCATGCATAGGCGTACGGAAGAGTAGACCTCCGGAACCCCCGCCTTTGAGATCCTACACCGAGAGAAGGCGAATAAGGTTTTTAGAGAGCGCTACATACGATTGCTCGCTATTCAACTTCTTCCTCTATATCCACTTACGAGGCGTGGTGTAGCTGTTCACATTCATCTACATCAAGTGAGGTGTCACGAGTGTACAGCTACTTCCTCTACACCAGGCAAGGAGCAAGGCGACGCAACATTCATCTACATCAAGTGAGGCATCGTAGCTGTACAACTACTTCATCTACATCAAAGAAGGAGCGAGGTGATGCAGTTGTGTATGACTACCTCGTCTACGTCAAGCGAAACACTTCATGGCTGGTAAGGACAATAGCAATGACGCTGTCGTCTTCCGTGCGAATGCCACATAAGTCTCGTACATCCTTCTGTTTGTGATAGCCTTTGGCTATGGTCAATATCTTGTTCTTGATTGGCAAGATGTAAGGGTGCGTTTGGTTCATGGGATGAGAGTGGACGGGATAGGGATATCCACATATCCTTCTGTTTGGTTGGAGAGATGGGATGGATAGGGATATCCACCCTAGAGAAATATTCCCTCAATATGTTGGATGGAGAGAGCCGGCCAAAATGGCCGAATGAGACTGCCGCCATTCTCTAATTATGATTATTAAAAAATAATTAGTGATAATTAATAATTGTTAGTGATAATTAGCCTATTTTATTATTGATTAGTATTTGTAACGGTAAGATTAGTATTTAGTGTGTTGATTAATATATGATTAGTGGGTTGATTAGTATATAATCAATAACAATTAATATATTTTATTATTAATTAGTAAGTTTATGGCTAGTTTAGCATTGATAGGTATTTAGTGTGTTCTAGTATATAGTTAATCATTATTAATAAAAACTAAGTAATATAATTAAGTTAAATTGGTTCATCCCATTCAACTTTCATCCCTCCAATCAAACAAAAGATTGGTTCATCCCATCCATCCAACCAAACAAAAAATGATCATCCCATCCACAAAAAACTGAATGGCCCTAACCCATCCCTCTTTGCCCTCCAACCAAACACACTCTAAGTGGACACTCTACCCACATGTGCACGACATATCAAATGACCGTTTCTAGAACTACAAAATTAAGGACGTGTACAGCTAGATAAATCTCAGCTAGACAAAGTTAAGGAGTTAGCTTTGTTTTATGCCTTCTCTCTCATCTATATCAGCAAAAAAAATTGTATAGCTTGCAAAGTGTTAGATTCAGCCAATGTCGTTTCTTTATTACTTTTTATGTACATGCCTCAAGAGCCATATATAGCTAAAAGCCTCCTTAGGAAAAATGAGAGAAACAAGAAAAATTGGTGTCCTATATGTTTTGTTCATGTGTATCGTTTGTTCATGTGTATCGTTGCATAGTATCCTCGCCTCCTCTGTTCGTCAGTCCGCAAGCAATGTTCACTGAACATGCCACTACTTGGCTGATTGCTCGCATGTTGGTTATGTCAAGTAAGTTATGGAAAATAAAATTGATAATATTGACAACTATGTATTTATTACGTCAAAAAATTTAAATAAAAATTTAATTTAAATCAAGAAATAGAAAAGACAAAATTTGTTAAAAATAGTACCAATTTAAATTATTTTATAAATATTAGCGACATGATACTATTCGCAAGCCATTTATCTTTTTATCTAACGATGTATAGATTAGAGCTCTTTTCTGGTACCCCTGAACAAATATGAGCCATTCATTTACTCTGATCTAATGATTAATTTTGTCTGGTACTCCAATATTAGACTTAAGGAGTACCCTCTTCAAAGGCTTCAAGAAAATTGAGGAGTACCTTGATATGAGGGTTAAAACTGGAATTACAAAAATAAATTTTCTAAAAAAAGTTTAGCCATATTTCTCAGTTAACCCTAATCCCCAATTCTCCATACATTTCACATCTCCGTTTAAACCCCTGGCCGCTGCCTTGTTGCTCGTCGTCGCCTCCGGCGGCCCGCGACTCCTTCCGCCAACGCCTTTGGCCGCCCGAGCGCCTCCGGCCACCCAAAGCGCCTCCGGCCGGCCTCCCGCCTCCGGCTCCCTCGCGTCCTGCCGCCCACGCGCCACGGGCTGCCCGCGTGCCTCCAGCCCCCTCGCGTCCTGCCGCCCACGTGCCTCCGGCCGCCCGCTTGCCTTCGGCCGCTCGCGCACCTCCGGCCCCCTCGCGTACTGCCGCCCACGCGCCTCCGGCCGCCCGCGCGGCCTCTAGCCCCCGCGCGTCCTGCGGCCCACGCACCTCCGGCCAGCCACGCGGCCTGCGGCCCCCGCGCTTCCGCGCTTTCTGTTGTGATATCGTGCAGGGGAGCAGAGCCGAAGCAGCTGGCCTTCTCCGTCGCGTTTGGTGTGACTCTGGGGATCTTTCTGATATGTGGTAAGGGAGGCATTGGTCTCCGTTCTGCTAATTTTTTTTCCTTTCGTGCAACGAAAAATGGATAAGCAGCTGATTTAACCGAGCTGAGATGTTGTGGTTGAGGAGAATAGGATTCGATATGCATGGCAGCACACAATAGGATTCGTTCCGCTTCCCCGCTCCAGTCGATCACAGCCCGTGCCGGCAAGGAAATCATACCGCAGGTCTGAACATATGTACAATCTGCCATATTTGAGTGGGATGATCAAATTGTCGATGTGTTAAGCCTGTCAGAGAGGAGAAAGGAGGAAAGAACCTTACGCTTAACACAAGAGAGTTTTAATTTACTGAGCTCGCCCTCGCCTCCAAGGACCTCTGCAACGGCATCGCTGACGTAAAATTATTTCTCCATGTACGTTCCTTTGCTCGCGATGTTCTTCTTCTTCTTCTTTCGTGCTGGTTTAGTTGGTAGGTGTGAGAGTAGCACCAGGTCCGTGTCTTGATTTAATTTTGTGATCATGGATTCGTGGTGCTGTTGCATTCGAGCAACTGCTCGTTAATCTTGATGCTTCGTCGTGATTTCTGAATGATTGATGAGGTGAGGATGCAAACACACGCGCGCATGCAGGCCAGATCGTGGTGACGGAGGGGGAGCTCGGGGAGACGGTGGTGGCGACGGTGAACTAGCTCGGCGCCACCACGGTCATCGTCGGCCTCCACGACAAGAGCTTCCTCTATAGGTCATTCATCCCATAAAAGCCATCGTTAATTTCATTCGCGAAAAATTTCCAGTTCAGATCAGCTGCTCATCGAGCTCCTTCAATCGATCATCGTCTAAACTCTGAACTCGTAAGTGGTTCTGAATTTTTCTTGTTCTTGTTTCAGGGCGCCAAGCCCATACTGCAAGTGAGCAGCCTCGGGTGCAGAGTTCTTGCCATCAGGCAGCATGCCACGGCACAGGACGGATTCCTGAACGCCGAGCTCACCTAGATCGAGACTATAAGATTGCAGTAAGTCAGAGGAATAATCTAGTTTCATTTGTATCATCACACTTAAAGATTACAAATTAATGGGGTGTCAGTAGTATACTGCCTGCCTGGTTTGCTGAATTAGCATCAAGTTTTGTCAGCTCTGATCAAGATTAGGTGACTTGGACAGTGTACCATTGATAAATTGCGCAACTAGTCAGGATCCATGTACATCGGTTCTTTTGACAAGTTTCATCTTTTTCTTTCACAAAACCGCTTCACCGTTTTGAATGAACAGTTCAGAGATTACTTGCAGAGATAGGGAAAAAGGATAAATCTTTTGCTGATACATTCCATCTTCATACAAATATGCCAGTATACGTAGCTGACATATGAAATTTTGCAGCCTATCAGCGCCTAAGATCCCGTTCCTGATGTTCACTCTCCCGCTGGGCATGATATGGAGAAGATCATCCAAGAGGAGGAAGTGATGATATTATTCGGATGAATTTTGTCAAGGGAGCAGTAGATCGAGCCGGCCGGATTTCAGCATGACGTGCCATTTTTGAGTGGGATGTCGTTTCATGTTTTTTTTGAGTGGGATGCCGTTTCATGTAAGACAATCCTTTAAACACATAGTTGTATCATTCAGAACTATCGTTCGGAGAAAGTTGCTCCTTTATAACCGGATTATTGTAATCGAATACTTGGTTGTCATGAGATGTTTCTGTACAATCGTGTGTCTTGATCTTGTTGTGAACATAGTAGAGCAAGTGGCATGCCCGTTCCCTCCTGAAAATGTCCATATCACGCTGCTTAGAGACATGTAGTTTACAAATTAATGTATGAGGATATTTTCAGTACAAATAGAAATAAAAGTTGAAATCTGCACACCTGGGTAAAATTTTCCAACAATTTAGATCCCATCCATAGTTCTATGAACTTTAGCATGAAAAGGCCGCATGAGGAACTGCATCGATTACAATATATTAGTAAAGCATTCTTGAGCTCAGAAAATATGTTTTGACTTTGGTGATGGATGTAACATACGAGTCTTTCTGCCTTGGTACCATCTATCCTAGTTGTCCAATCACACTCACATCTATCCTGTCGGTATAGTCCCACTACCATCTAGCTTAGCCGTTGGGTTCCACTACTATCTATACGACTCATTCAGTCCCACTACCATCTATCGGAGTCGTTTGGTTCCACTATTATCTACAGTTGTCGTCCGATCCCACTATGATCTATACGATCCGTTCAGTCCTAGTACCATTTGCCGTCAAGATCGGATGAACTAACAAATAAAATTATTATTCCATCATTACATCTTGTAGCAATCCTTCAATAAAAAGGAAATAAAATAGTCGCATAACATTGCATACGTTTGCCGTTCGAAGTAAACAGTTAGCAATCCATAAATCAAAAAAAGTGGCGAACAGTGGGGTTTGAACCCACAACCTCAAGGTTGATGAACACATAATCTACCATCTGAGCTACACAAAGTTTCTTGTTTTGTGTATCACGCAGAAGCTATAAGTACCAAATGAGAGAGGTGCATGTAAAAATAATAAAAAAGTGGCGGACAATGGGGTTTGAACCCACGACCTCGAGTCTGCAGTCCATCGATCGATTGGGAAGAAAGCCGTACATTACCAAAATGAAAAGTCTATTCTACCCTTATGGTCAGATTTGATTGGTACTCCAACTTCAGTTTAAGGAGTATCAGGGTATAGTAAAAAAGCTCATAGATTAAATTTTGATTTTAATTTTTGTTGCATGATAGATATATATTGTTTCAATGTTATAAAAAAAAGTTAAGATTTTTCATAACTTCTAATAAGTTTTTAAGCTTGAGTGCATCCGGTGCACCCCAAGCCTAGGTCCATGATAGATGACATGTTGTGTCAGTATTGTTTGGGTAATAGTGCAAGAGTCAGAGCTGCATGTTTTTCCTTTCTGTTTTCGCCGGAAACAGCAAATCAATAGATCGAACAAATGTAGTTACAGCTTCCGTTCGATTCACAGTGAGGCCAAGATCAACATATTTCTAGATGGCATTTGCTACCGAGGAGAGACAAGAGGGACTTCCTCCCCCTTTATAGACAAGAGGAACAACTGTAGGGAGAGGATTCCAAAAAAAGAAAGTAATGCGATGAAGATTATGCAAACAGATAGGGAGCAGCTAAGTTCTCAGGGGAGTGGTTTCAAAATCAAGTGACATGGATTTTATACACATTCCGTACCCCGTTTGGCTCCCAGAAATAGGTGCTAGAATCACAGAATATGAATTCAATTCTATGGATTGACTGTTTGGCTGCTACTTGACTTGGACTTGATGATTCTAATGCCAATTCCAAGCATTACGCTATACCGTCTACGGTTCTCTGCTCACACAGTAATTTGTTTAGAGTCGAAGCCTCCACTACTCATTCGTCTCCAACCAGCCGCCGACGCCATTACTCAAAATCCATGCGTGCTATGTGCACGGTTGGCCGAACCGTGGTGGATTGGTAGGGAAGGTGGTCCAGGAGGGTACGAGCAGATCCACACCTTATTCTAACCATTCGCCAATTGAAGAACTATAGTCCATGAATTATTGTGGAAAATTTCCGGATCAAGCAAAGTCTATCTATGGATTGTGTGGCTGCGTGCAAGAGGGATTTGGGAGTGAGTAGTATCTAATATATGGCTGCCGCTGCAATATTGGTCCTGATGACAAACTCCCTGTAGTAGATGCGCGGACCAGGTCCTCGTGAGTTGTGAGCGAACAAGTCAAGGCCAATAATTGCTGATACGACGCATAGCATGGCAGAAGAGCAACAGTCTCGAGACAATCGACCGAGAAATTGGAATAGAAACTGGCCAAAAACTAATTCAAATTCCAGTAAAATTAACAATTGAATTCATTTGAATGAATCCGATTAAATGCCAAGGATCCAAAGGGGTGAATTTCAGGCAAAACTTTGAACATGTAGATCGTATAACCGTACTCTAGATTTTATTTCTGTTTATGGAAAGCGGTAGATGATCAAGCCAAGTATAGAGTTAGGTTCACGGACGATGGTTGGGGAGCACGTGGCGAGAGAAGAAGCAAGACAGTTATCAGTGAATAGAGAACTAGTGTAGCCGTAGACAAAAATAGGGGGGACGAAGTGTCCAGTTGTTCGAATTTGTTTAAATAGGCTGACCGCTAATTCATATATGTTATCTCTAATATGTCTTTTCATGAGTAGCAACATCCAGATCCGATCAGAGTTTACAAGATACATTATAAAAACGTAAAAGAGTACGAAGAATTACCGCTCTCTCACAATTTTCTCATATCTTTTAGGACTCGAATCCTTGCGCTATACAAGAATCTAGTGTTAAAAAATCTAGCCTCTAATCCTCTCTTGTTTGCACCTTGCTCTTGGATTGTTAGATTGCTTGGGTTATATTCCTATGACCATCCTTTCATGGGTTTATATAGGTTCCCATATAGTCTCTTCCGAAGCAAAGATGACTTCAAATCCAAGTAAGTTTCTTTTAGAATTTCGTTACAGCATATCTTCAAATCCTAATCTCTTCTATATAATATGAGAGGTGGTAGTGGTGGTTCATCCACATTTTTTTTCCATTTTAACCCTCCCCTCCACTTAGCAACTCTTAAAAAATCTCTAATAATAACCAACTAACTAACTACCTTAGATATAAGGAATCCTAGATATAATAAGACCTAAAAAATTTCTAACAAAAACCAACAAACTAACTACTTTAGATATAATAAAGACTCCTTCTCCATGCCACATGCTCTATCACCGTCTGATCCCCGCCGCTCCCCTTTATCCTACGCCGTCTCCGCCAGTTGTTGCCGCCCCAGCTGAGCCGCCTCCCCTCCTAGCCAGACTGCTCTAGCCATCAACCAATGGGAGGAAGAGGGGCTTGGATGGCGAAGGAGAAGAGAAGGAAAGGGAAGGAGGGGAAGGAGAGGGAAGAGAAGAGGAAGGAGAATGAAGAAGAAGGAAGAAGAAGAAGAAGAAGAAGAAGAAGAAGAAGAAGAAGATGATGATGATGATGAAGAAGAAGAAGGGAGGGAGGAATAAGCCGCCGCAGCGCCTTGCCGCACTGTCACCGTCCTGGACAAGCCGCCTCACTTGCTACATGGGTTGCCCTACTCGGTGGCCAAGGGGAGGAAGATGAGTTCAGTTGGGGGAAGGAGAAGAGAAGGGAAGGGAAGGAGGGGAAGGAGGAAAAGGAATAACAAGAAGAAGGGAGGAAGAAAAAGAAAGGGGATTTTGGGATTTTGGTCAAATCTGACAAATCAATGTCAAACTTGAGGTTCATGCTGCAAATTAGTCTCTAACTAGTCCCTAGAATTGATGGATGGAACTGGAAGAAATCATGCCCAGTATTTGATCTAGGGTTTTAAAATTCAAAAACAATGAGCTTAATTATAAAACTATGACCAAACTATGCCCAATTTTAAATTGACACAATTGTGGAAGTTGTAGGCTTCATAATAAGTTTTCCAGCGGCATCAAATTTGCCTAAATTTGAGTTGTAGTTCAAACGTTGCAGCCAAAATTCTATTACTGTTATGCTGTTTTTCTAGGTAAGATTTGTCGAACTTGATTAAATGGTCTTAATGGTATAATTAAAAGTTGAGCTCAACAGAAAAGTTGTTGAAAATTTTATTTAAATATCCATAGAATATTTATTTACTTGATTTGGATGTAAAAATTAAAAATACAAAAAATAACAGCGATGGATTAGAAAAGGTAAGTGACCCAGATTTTGTCAAGAAACTCGATTTAGGATTTTATTGAGAGGCGTAGGTATAGTTATAGCTCTACTGGCGATGACACATGGCAATGGTGTCGTGAAAAGGGGCGGTGATGGTGGCTTGGAGGGAGGATTAGATAAGAGGACAGAGAGAGCACGAGTTACGGTGGTTCTATCTCGATCGATTTGTTCGGATTCCAATTTGAACAAACTTATTGTCTATCTTAATCGATTCGATGAGACAAACACAGCCACGGTCTCAAATCTACCATTTAACACATTGTTTAATAACTCTGACTTTTTTAATTAATTCTAGAGTGTTACAACAGGAGGCGATGGGAAACATGGCAAAGATCCATCGAAATTGGAGAAGACACACACATAACGGTGGAGCGACGGAGACTAGATCAGAATGATGGCAGAGAAAAGAAACGATAAAGTCAGGGGCAAAGCTTAGGGGATGAAGAAGAGAGAGTACGGGAGAAATATAGATGATCGCTAGAGAGTGAAGGAAGTGAGCGAAAGACGTCGACAATTATTGTTAAAAACATCGCGCAAATCACTTTTTAACACACCTATGCACAAAATAGAGCGACCCTTTTATCAATGTTTTTAGGAATCTCTCTTTTATCCCATTGCAACACCATGGGTACATTACTAGTAGATTTAGTATATGAGTCACACTATATTCAACAATATTCACCTTGACTCTTATCCCTTGAAGTCACTATTCTCATCTAAGAATTCGCTCCAAGTTGGCTTCACCTTTTTCGCTGTCTAAGCTAGATCACCTGAACTCTCCACCTAAGAGCTCCTTTGTTGTGTAATATGGTTAAACACACCACCTGTTCCTACAGCCCTCCATGCCATGTATTCATACCGTCTCCGAGCTCTACCTGCTCGCTAGTACCAGTGGTTGGTCGTGTCAAAAACTTCCTTCTTCCAACAGCTCGTACCTTCGCGTTTGCATCTCTTAAAGTTTGCAAACCTCTTTATAGCTCCGCACACAACTGCAGCTGTGATTTGAGTATCTACCGTTGATGACATGATTTTCTTCTCCTAACCAGGATTTGTATGAGAGCTCCTATTGGTTGCACCACCTTTAAGATTTTTCAGCAATCTGTATCCACTTTTGCCCCAGATACCTTTCATGATTACTTGTCATTTGCAAGTAACTCACCTAACTCCACCTCAAATGATACCTCACAACCACGGAGTTCAAACGACATCAAAGATATTAAATTCTTCTTCAAGCTAGGAACATAGCGAATGAACTCTCTGTTAGTATGGTATGTGCTCTATGATACATCTCCAGTGTAACCGTTCCCATCAATGACTACATACCCCTTGTAATCGACTAAGTGAACAATTCCATGCGCCTGGCATAGAGAACCTTTGTCAAATATCTCCTTCGTCAAACATATATGGAAGTAACTACCTGAATCGAATATCCACCCATGAGAAGTATCTGGTTAACTTACAACAAGTACATCTCAATCATCTTTTGTTATAGCCATTGAGCATGCACTCTTCATCTGCTTCAGACTTGGATAATTTTTTATTATATGACCTTTCTTGTCACATAGATAACATACATGCTTGTCCTCGTTCTTGTCCTTCTTCTTTCCGTGACTCTTCCTTTTGCCTGCAACACCTACGGCAACCAATGATTAATTATCCAAGGATGACGATTCCCTTTTTTAAGGAGTCCGCATCTAAAAGATATGCAACCAACTCATTGAAGTTGAGAGTATATTTTCTGATGAGAATATTTATTATCAATTGCTCTCATGATGGTGGTAGAGATGAAGCCCATAAAACAACCTTGTCATTCTTCTCGATTTTCTCATCCACACTAGTCTACTATGTGATAAGCTTATTGAAGACATAGAGATGGTTGACGAACCGTGTGTCTTCCTCCATGCGCAGTCTGAACAAACGCCACTTTAGCACCCACTGGTTTGCCAATGACCATTTCATATATAATTCTTCTAGGTCACTCCATTAATTCTTCGGCGAATTCTACTTGATCACCAACTTTACCTTATCAGAGAGATACATGAGGATTGTACTGACAGTCTTCCACTCCTCCACCTTCCAATCTCCATCGAATGTCCTAGTCGGTTTGTCCCCTTAAAGGGCGTCGATTAGCCCTTATTGGATAAGAACATCCAATGCCACGCTCTGAAATTTCCACCGCCGACAAATTTCTATACTTGATTCCACATTATTGACATTGTTTTTGATTATATGCCACCTGAAGCCTTGTCGACCTTCACATAAATCTGATTTATCTGACATTGGTTTTGGAACCACTTCTTATACTCTGATTACACCTTTTATGCGTAGCAGCCTCCGAATCCGATCAGAGTTTGTGAGATATGGCACGAATGCCCATGGTATCAAGACCGAAGTAGACAATCCTTGTATAGAGTATCAAAATATTGACAATGAGCAACCACTGAAAAAGAAAAAATATTTGGCGAAGTCAAGTGCAAATTCTTTAAGGACGACCTCAAAAAAGTACAAGGGATTGTCGCTCTCTCAAAACCCTCTCTCACCTTTTAGGACCCTCAGATCCTTGCCCTATACAAGAATCTAGTGCTAAAGAAACCTACCATATAATCCTCTCTTACTTGCACTTGCTCTTAGATTACTTGATTGCTAGGGTTGTATTCCTATGGCCATCCCTTCATGGTTGTACATAGGTTCCCTCGTAGCCTCTTCCAAACTAAAGAGGAATTCGAATCCTAGTAGGTTTTCTGTAGGATTTTTTTATAGCACACATCTTCGAATTCTAATAGGTTTAGGATATGAGTCACACCATATTCAATAATATATTATTCATGACTACTTCATCTATGGAAAACACTTCCATCCTCTCACACTCTTCTCCCAGTGTTGACAGCCACTGGGCTCCTTGGGTTAGAGGATTGACCAGGATTCCCAACAACAGGGTAGGAGGTGACAACTCCGTTGCAGCAGTGGAGGGCGGTACACCGGTAGGCGATGGCAGAAAGTGGCATGGCATTGAGAACCGAATTCTAGGTTGGATGGGGCTATCGTGTAAGGCTATCAACAAAGTTCGAACTCGACAAGCTATTCATGCTTAATTCATTCTAAGATCAACTCGAGACCTAAACAAGCCAAGCTTGAGCCTAGACTCAAGCTTACGAGCCTAACAAGCTCGAGTTTGAAAAATTCGATAAAACTCGTTAGACGTGTATCATGTCCACCTTCACTTTCCTCCGTCGACCATTTTTAGAATTTTTTAAGCTCACTCACTGCAGTCCTTGTGGCTCCGTACTTTAGTATGGGTCATTTCTTCCGGTCTTTCTACCTTTAGAAAAAAAAGCAATGTGCTAATTTCTAGGAAGCCCATATGGAAATTCTAGCCCAGGTGGCCATGTGATAACCACCCATCCGGCCTTTTCCAAGTATTAGTGCCCAAGCACAAGTAGGGGTGGATATTGAGCCAGCTCGACTCGACTCGACTCAGAGATATTCGTTAAGAGATATTCGTTAACTTAATGAGCCAACTCGACTCGACTCGTTAAAGTAACGAGTAAAAATTCCAACTCGAGTTGACTCATTAAATACTCAACTTGGCTCATTAAGCTCGTTAAAAACTCATTAAGAATGTTAATAGCAAATCATTTGTATTTAAATATGAGGTTGAATAGTCACTATAATTGAATCAAAATAGAGCAAAAAGCTATAAAATGAATGTGCTAATGTTAATAGTGATATTGACGAGTACATGCACTGACTAACTTGGATGCAATAATTGTTTGCCTATTGAGATTAGTCATGTGCTCCATCTGACAGGTGCATCAGCCATACCTTCTGTCCATTGTCAAGCTCTTTGGTTCACGAGCTCTTTGGTTCACGAATTCACAGCAGAGGACAATGTTAACATTAGTACACTTATTTGTAATAGTCCCTAATGACATGCTAATGCTATTTGACAATGGGCTAGAAGAAAATATCAGGAGAGGATTGGGTACATGGGCCTATGGCCGGTTATTTTCGTTTGGGCCTTGGGCCTACTGGATAATACTGAGTATCATTAGTTACTCGAGTAGCTCAGTAACTCAGCTTATTTAGCTTGTTATGTTAACGAGTTGAAACCACAACTCGGCTCGAATCGTTAAGGACTAAGTTCGAGCCCACTTTTCGAGTGCATATTTAGCTCGTGAGCTTCGAGTTTTAATTCCACCCCTAAGCAAAACTGGCCCTAGGCCGAGCCCAACTATTGGTTGTCTGTAGAAACACACGCAAACATGCAATAGACTAATTAGTGTTGGAATTAATTATGTGATCAATAGCTGATTAGCTAATGCGCTTGTGATTTGGGTGATTAAATGCATATATGATAGGTCTCAGGTTAAGAGAGTGTTATAAATACAAGGAGGCTGCCCTGCACTTAATTAATCACGTCATTAGTTAAGGTTACAACTGCCCCTAATATTAAACTCTCCAAAATCAGTCTAGAGTGTGCTTTCATTGGCTTGAAGATCAATCACGCCGCCAGCAAATTGCCGGATTCATAATCGACTACTTCCTCTACATCTACAACGACTACGGAGATAGCATTACCAAACACATGTCAATTTACTAAATTCCACACTAATCATGTTCGTGTTCATGAGGTTAGATGAAAATCCATCAATAGCATAAGCAATTAGGCCAGAGCATTTGCTAGATCTAATCTTATGAATTGAATCACTAGATTGATCTGAGTTTCATCTCCTAGATTAGTTTGTTTACAGGATGAATTAGATTGGTTTGATTGGAGATTAATGGTAGCTAATCAGAGCATTAGACATCAGTATGTGCGCATCAAGCCGAGCGACGTTGCCGTGCACCCGTGCATCAAGCGTCACTGCCGCCGCCGCCATCAATTGCGCATTAGGCCGTTGCATCGGGTGTTATTAGGTCCAGCGTGATCAACGCCGCCGCGCATTAGTCGCGCGTTCGATCTGGCCGCGTCATGCGCATTAAGGGCTACGCGCACATAACCGGGCCGCTGTGCTAATAGGCTACGCGTGGGCATTGCACCGACCTGCTGGCCTGCTGCGTGTTGGGCTGCTGTGCTGGTTTGCTGGGCCGCTGCTCATGGGCTGTTGCTGTGATTGCTGGGCTAATAGGTGCACTGCTGGGATGTGCTGTAGCTCTGCCTTCTTTATTTCTTTGGGCCACGCGCAGGCTGCTGGTTAGGTGCACCGCCGCATGTCCTTGGGACCCCATTTAATTGCTCAACGTTTAATTCCTTCAGTATTTAAATTCCACCTTAATATTACTGCTCAGTGATAATACTGATGTGCAAACCCATTGATCATGATTATGTGTGGATTCAGTTAATTTTCCTAAGTATGATTGTATCTCAAATTAAAATGGAACCAACCAGAAATTTTAATTTGGGATTACCAATAATCTTGGAAATAAAGTAATTAATTTTGATGATGCATAGTTATATTTTAACCAAATTTGTTTATAATCACAAATAATTAGAATTAATATCCAAGTGATGAAATATTTTGTCCTTTTCGCTTCTGCCTAACGGTGATGCGAGTTAGACTTTAATTTTAGCGTGTTATTAAGAAGACCGACGTAGGGTTAATTCCATGCAATAATTTATTGTTATTTGAGGGATGTGTACATAATTTTGTTATTTATATCCAATTATTTAATATATTTAAATTCAATTATGAACCCTTCAGCTGTTACTGGATATCTTAATCGAATAGAGCAACTTAATGGGATAAATTTTCCTTCTTGGAAGGAGCAAATTTTCATTGTCGCAGGAATTATGGATCTTGATTATGCACTTAGGGAGAAGGCTCCCAACCCTCCTGCACCAGCCCCTAATGATGCAAACCTGGCTAAGAAAACTAAGGTTTATGAGGCTGCTGAGGAGAGGTGGGAGCGCTCGAATCGCATGTCCCTCATGATCATGAAGAGCACCATATCAATTGGGATTAGGGAGCAATCCCGTGTCTAATGATGCTCAAACTTACTTGGCCTTAGTTGAGGAGAAATTCAGAGGCTCCACTAAAGTTTATGTCAATACGTTGATCATGAGAATGCTCATCACTAAGTATGATGGTGTAAGCGGCGTTAGAGAAATTAAAGGGCATGGACATGGAGATTTCTAAGGGCTTTTTGTCCACTTAACTATGACTTCCCTTCCTGTGGAGTATGGTCCATTTAAGATCAATTATAACACAAGGAAGGAGAAGTGGTCCATGAGTGAGCTTATAGCTATGTGCGTTCGGGAAGATGACTTAAGGCTGAAAAGAAATATTATGCTCATCTTAATTCCATGACTTCTAGGAAGAGAAAATCTAAAGGTGTAGCTAAGCCAAAGAAGAAATTATGCTTTTCTCCTAAAGCTGAGTCAAACCAGTCTAGGGCCCAAAGGTCCAAACCTGCTGCATCTAAGGGGCCCAAGCGTAAGTTCTACAAAGATCTTGGGCATGTGCAGAAGACTGCAATGGCCTTAAAGCATGGCTTGCCAAGAAATGGATTACTTATCATGAGGAAGTTTCAAAAGGAGAAGTGAAATCTTAGAGTTTTTCATAGACAGGAGGCTGATATCGAAGATATTAGGAATCTCCCATTAGTGCTAAAACGGCTTGACCCTCCTTCTTCATAATGCTTTTTATGTTACTTTCATGAGGAGAAATCTTATTTATGTTTATCTATTAGATGATGATGGTTTTGAAACTTATTTTGGGAACAGACGATGTGTTATTAAGTTTGGTTATGATGATATTGGTTATGGTGTTTGCCGTGATAAACCATATAGACTCCTTTTGAATGGTTCTTTTGAATCCTTAAATGTGTGTGATGTGATAAATAAGCATAAGAACTCGTCAAAATTGTGGCAATGTCGTTTATGTCACATTTCGAAGGGGAGAATGGAACGTCTCCCTAAGGAAGAGATATTTCATCCACTAGACTTCCCTGATTTATATAACTACATTGAATGTGTTAAGGGATGATATGTAAAACAATTAAGAAATGAACCATCCACAACACCGGGGTTTTGGAATTAATCCACACTGATATTTGTGGTCCTTTTCCTTTTACTACTATGGATGGACATGACTCATTTATCACCTTCACCCCATTCGCGATGGATCTAAATCACTTGGTAAGTTTAAAATCTTTAAGGTTGAAGTAGAAAATCAGCATAATTTAAAGAGTAAAGTAGTGAGATCAGATCAAGGGGAAGAATATTATGGAAGACATGCTCCTTATGGACAAATTATTGGTCCATTTTGCTTTATTCCTTCAAGAAAATGACATAATTACTCAATACTCAATGCCAGGTGAACCTCAGCAAAATGGAGTAGCTGAAAGATGCAACTGTGCACTTTGGATATGGTACGGAGCATGATTAGCAAGTCCAATTTATCAACTAATTTGTGGATGAAAGCACTAAAGACAGCCGTATACATACTTAACCAGATTGGCTGTCCTACTGAAGCTAAGATTTTTAATCCAGCATTGAAAAATTAGACCCTAGTACTGCCAGTTGCCATTTTATTGGATATCCTGAAAGTTCCAAATATTTTCATTTCTATTGTTTAACACGTACCACTAAGTTTGTGGAAAAGAGACATGCTAAATTTTTGGAGAATGTTAATGTTGGTGGGAGTTCTGAGGCAATGAAAATTACACTTAAGGAAAATTGGGTTGATGTATCATTACCGATAATCCAAGAGACTATAATTCCTCTGCCTCCATTTGTTGCACCCCGGATGGAGGATTCTGGAATTCAATCTCTAGTAGACGATTTTAGGATTAATAGTGCAACACCTAATGATGAGCCTCACATAATTCACTCTCCCGTGACTCAACCTCCCGTGATAACTAATGAACCCTTACCACGATCACAGTGAAAAAGGAGATCTGCTCTTTCAAATGACTATGTCGTATACATGAACGAAGATGTAAACAATGTTGGGAAAGTAGATGATCATACCTCCTTTAAGGAAGCTATGACGAGCGAACATTCATCCAAATAGTTTGAGGCCATGAAGGATGAAATAGAGTCCATGAGTCTTAATGATGTTTGGGATCTTGTAGAAATTCTTGATGGAGTCAAAATAGTAGGCTACAGATGGGTCTAGAAAACTAAGCATGACTCTAAGGGAAATGTTGAAAGAGCATCTAGGCCCCTAAATGGTTTTGATGGTTAATGGCAACCCAAACTGGAATCTAATGTTTATAATGAGTGTAAGCAGGATGATTAGGTTCTAGGAAGAAGAGTCATTCAGGAAAGGATGACCATCCAAAAGTACAAAGGTGGTCTCTTAGGACAAGAAGATAGCGGCGCTAGGCAGCGTGCCACAGTTGTGAAGAAGTCGGTGCTGTGCAAGGATTTACAAGCAAGGTGAAGATTGCTTGATGCGTCAAGAGCCGTGACTACAGTTGGTGGAAGCTGAAGCCTAGGTTTGCTAGTTTTCTTGAGTCTATAGGAAACACATGTACTATCAAGAGGGATGAAGTAGCAATGATTTTTTGGAGGTTCTTTTGCTTAATGCTCAGAGTGTTAGACAGTGGCACTGATGCCTTGAGGTCAGTGGTCCTGTAACAATAGTTTTGCACAAGTGTGAAACTGGGTTGTACTAGCACACTGCTGTGCTAGTTTTCTAAAACCCTAGAGCCAAAGTTACCTGTGTGGCACAGCTGTGTCATAGGTGAACAACTGCTCTATGACTCAGGTACATCTTTGTGCCAGGGGAGAGTTTGAAAATGCTAATGGACCTGCACTGCAATGGTTTGTCTGCCGAGTCAGAATACTGTTGGAGGTTCTCTCCTAAGTAGGAATCAGAGTTAGTTGTGTGCGCTGAGGGCATGTGATGTGCCAAGACCAAGCTGAGTAGTGAGGCTACGTCAGTTAGGGTTTCACCTGTGTCAGCCTCCGGTGACACAGGTGTCGATCTACCTGAACCGGTTACCGTTGTGCGTTGTGATTAGCTGTGTCACCGGTGAGGCACCGGTGACCCACTTAATCCTACGTGGCATGAGTGTAACGGTCGAGTGCCTGTGGACCCTATATATAGGGGACCAGGGGAGGTCTTGGATCTCAATCTTTGCAATCTTTGCCAACCCTTGTTGAAAGGACCAAAGGTGCCGACTAGAGGGGGGTGAATAGGAGGCTAATTAAAATTACTTCTTTTAGCTTAGATGTCAAGTTAAAACTTAGCTAATCGCAAGGATAAGCTAGCTGTGTGACAGGTGAACAGCTCAGGTAAAATATGATGTGTAAATTAACACGTAGCTGTCACACAGGTGGCTAACACAGATAAGCTAAACACTTAGAAACAGATGACCAGACTAAACAGCTGTGTAACAGGTGCTGACACAGGCAAGAGATATGATCTACAGCAACTGTGACATAGCTATACTAATACAGGTAAAAAAGTGATCTATCACAGATGAATAGAATATAACTAAGAACACACAAGCATGTAGATATAGCAAGTAAATGAAAGCAACACAGTGAGTACTCAGAGAGACAAGGTGTTTTTCACCGAAGTTCCCTACTCTTTTCAGAGAGGTACGTCTCCGTTGGAGAGGCTACTCCGAAGAGCTCGTCAGCACTAAATCGTGCTTGTTCTCCGAGTACCTGGGTGATCAGGCCTCTTGCTTTGCTTGTGGAAGTCCTTTAGCCTTGCAGCAGGTAGACTTCAGATCACCTTCACAAACTACTGGTTCAGCCCACACAAACTTGGGTGATACCAGCAACTCCTACGCCCGTCTAGGAGTAGACACTCCAAGAGTAACAGAATTAGCAGTCGAAAGATTGAGATTTATCGACTAGAGGGGGGGGTGAATAGGAGATTATCAAATTTTAACAAATTTGTTGCTTAGCATGCAATTGGTGAGGCAGATTAAGATTGAAGCAGCAAAGAGAAAACAACAATCAACTCAAATGAAGAACAACACAAAGTAATGAGCTGAAATAGAAGACACGAGGATGTAACCCGAAGTTCAAGTTGTTGGCAACAACTCTACGTCTTCGTTGGAGGGGCTGAGCACTTAGCTCCGAAGACACCCAGTCTTCACCCTTTTCTCCTTGAGCTTGTGTCCACAAAGGAGCTGCTCAACACTCTTGGTGGATCTTGAGGTGATCCCCGGACCTTCACAAACTTTGGAGGCTATTCCACAGGTTGGAGCTCTTCCAAGACACCTAGCCGGCTAGGAGATGCCAAATCTCCAAGAGTAAAAGCTCAGATCTGCTAGGCTCGAAGAAGTTCAGCTTGAGTGCTCAATCCAAAGCTCAAATCTCTCAAATGCTTTCCTCTCACAAAGGGGATCTCAATGGAGTCAAAGAGGAAAGGGAACTCAGTGGGAGAGAGTGTTTTTTGCGCAGAGAGTCCTCCCGAGCCCGCAGGGGGTCGGGGGCTACTTATAGCCTGTCTGCAGAAAAGAGTCGTTGGACTCAGAGATTCTCTTCCGGTCCAACCGGAAGACGAACCCGGTAGCACCGGGATTCAAACCAACGGCTAGATCTGAAGAACGATTGAAGCACAGCGAAAGGCTTCACCACGAAGGCGGTAGGTCCGGAGGAAACGCGGTCACACCGGGATTGAAGAATAAGCTCAGCAGAGCAACTTCCAGAAGCGAATCCCGGTTGTGCCGACTTTGAGGGCGGTTGTGCCGGGTATGGAGAATTGACACATTCTTCCTCACAGAGAAGAAAAACGGTCCAACCGGAAGCATACCCCGGTACATCCGCTTCAACATAAGACCTAAGTCCAGAAGATGTTCTCGGTGCAACCGGAAGACAGAACCGGTGCAACCGCAGACACAAGACGAATAGGACTTAGTCTAAGACAATCTTGGCCCTAAGTCCAGAGGAGATTCCCGGTGCAACCGGAAGACAAACCCGGTGCAACCGCGGACAACTCAGAAGCGACTTAGACTAGGGCATCAAATCGACCTAAGTCCAGAGAAGATTCTCGGTGCAACCGGAAGACAAACCCGGTGCAACCGCAGATAAACGAACAGGGCTTGGTCTAGGTTACAGAAGCATATCCCGGTAGCACCGGACTCCCAAACCGGTCGTACCGGTTTCTGGAATATGAAACTAGGGCAAACCCTAAGCGACAGGGTTCCCTAACTCTCCAACACAGAGGCCATTCTCGGCAGCATCGGATTCAAGACCGGTTGTGCCGCAACTGAAGCTCTTTAAGGCTGAGACCACAAAGTCCTCAAACTTTGCATCAGAGGCCAATCCCGGTACAACCGATTCTTCAAACTGGTACAACCGGGAATCACTAACTGTGTTTCAAAAAGAGATTTCAAAAGGATTTCTTCGAGATTTGAACTGAGCACTTTAAGAAAATCCTTCCTAGAGCTTAACCTATCTGACCCCTCTTAATAGGCGGCTTGACCTATGGACTCAAATGATCTTTGATCATATAAACACTAGAAAATCTCTACTAATCTTCTAGGTCCAAGCCTTTCTTCAACATCAATTTTTAGTCGTCATTCACTGGTTAAACAAATCACTTGGGGACTAATCACCTGTATACACTTAGTAAACCATTAGTCCCTTAATCATTTGTCATTAATCATCAAAATCCATTAGGGGCACTAGATGCACTTTCAATCTCCCCCTTTTTGGTGATTGATGACAACACGATTAAAGCTTCAAATTGAATATAAAGAGTTAAGTTTTGGGTTTCATGATATAGAGATAGCTCCCCCTAAATATGTGCACTATTGAAATCTTGCTTTGAATACAAGTGCACATTTTTGAGGAGATTTGAAGAGCTCCCCCTATATCTTGAAATCCATGGCAGTGCAGTGTATAAGAATGAAGATAATGAAACAATGCACAAGTGGTGATTCAACCAAATAACCATGCATAGAGATTAATCAGAGCAAATAAAACATAGCATGGAAATTAGTCAAAGTATGAGGAACTAAAAACTGAAGAGCATCACCACTTAGAGTTTACAAACCAATACAAGAATAACCAAATAAAAGCGAGGTTTGTAACTCTTCTAATCCTAAAAGCCTTCAAATCTTCTTCTTCAGCTCTCCCTTTATCTTGAGTTGAAGCTTCTATCACTCCCCCTTTGGCATCAAGGAACCAAAAACTTCAATCTGTAGGGTCAACTGCAGAAGCAGATGCATGTGGAGAATGTTGAGGAGCTGAAGCTGTTGGAGGTTCTGCTGGAGACGTTGCTGTTCCTTCTGGCTGGACAGTAGAGTTGGTAGGACTTGGGGTTACTCTATATTTAAGTGAAGACATAGAATGAGCACACCAATGGTAGGTTTCTTTGATTCCATGTGCTTCAAGCTCTTCTTCTGTGTAGTGTTTCTTCAGGAGTACCCAAGAACGTTTCAGCACTTCTCTGTCAGCAAATTGAGACATAGTAACCATATTGAAGAGGGCATTTAAGTCATGCCTGACTAATTTCTGTTCTTTCCTCATTTGGCGAAGCTCTTGAAGAATGAGATCAGTTGGGGATGGAGCTGCCGTGGGTTGAGTTTCAGGTGATTGAGAGTGGCCTTCTGAATGGTGGAAGGCTGGATCATCACTGGCCAAAGGAACTCTCTCTTCACCTACCTGAGGAATTGAGGTTTGAGGAGCTTGAACAGCTGGAGCTTTACCCTTGCCTTGGACAGATGCTTTCTTCACCAAGTCTTCATATAGCGAAGGAGTGAACTTGGTATGGGTAGTCGCAATGGAAAGCAATCTCTGTCTTGTTCATAATGAACTTCATGATGTAGGGGGCATATGGGAGTTGTTTAATGTGATCTGCATAAGTTTCACTCATGAAATTGCCAAAGTAATCAGCTATGTTGAAGGGAATGTTGGACATGATCTTCAGAAGAAGGTTTCTTGCTCTGTAATGAATTTCATCTTGATTTCCTTTCTTCGGATCAAGTGTCTTCCTCAAAATCTTCAGAATAGTCCTGGCACCATATGTGAGATCTGCTGTCTTTCCAAGGACAAATTCTCTGTCTTGATAGTATAGAGGAGCTAACCCTTCTTTTGGCAAGATGTCTTCAGCATGGATCTTTGCATCTTCAGAGTTTATATCCATTCCTAGCCCTGTCCTGGCAATGAATTCTTCAATGGTTGCTTTGTATCTGGAAGTGCCTGTCATCCACTCAAATTGCCAGGTATTTGTGTGTTCAATACTTCCTAAGATGTACAGGGTGGCATAGAATTGAAGAATGAGTTCTTCATTCCAATCTTGCTTGAAGGTGACAAATTCTTCAAGATTTACTTGGCGAAGAGCATCCAATACAGGGGCAAAACATCTGTGCTTCTCCAAATAAGCCCTATCAATGTACTGATGCTTGAAGACTCTGTTCTTTTTGAATAAAGTGGTCTGATAGAAATCTTGCTGGGTCCTCGCCCAGAATCTGGGATCTGAAGCATCCCTTGCAAACTCATAGGGATTGACATCCCATCTGATTTCTCTGAGCTCTTCATTTGTCAGCTTATGGTATTCAACCACTGGTTGAGGCCTTCTGCCTTGCCGAGGAATCATTTGTGTAGAAGCCAGCACAACAAGGATTGCATTGTCTTCAAGATTCTGCTGCTCCTGTATCTCAATGTCTTCTTCATCCATATGAAACCTTGCTTTCTTCTGGGAGGACCTTGTCCTTTGACTGGGCCTAGGAGGCAATAGATCAGCCTTTTTCTTCTTCTTCTTCTCTGCTGGAGGTGTTGGTCTAGGAGTGATAGTTTGTTTCCTCATTCTTCGCTCATATCTTTGAGTTTGAGCCTGACCTCCAGTGGATTCTGATGCTTCAGTACTGCCACCAGCAGTAGCAGTAGCATGTTCTTCAAGGATTGTCTCGTCAGTAGGCTGCTGTTCAGCTGGTTGTTCAAGATGTACTTCCTCCCTTTGTTCCTCAGAATGAGCTGGTTGATCTTCAACATGATGGCCTTCAGGCACTTCAGCTGTTGGAGTTTCAGCTTGAGACAATTGTACTTCATCCTGGGATTCCTTTTGCTGAATTTCAGCACTTTGGGCCTGAGGGATGTCAGTGTCTTCTGCAGGCTGCTTGTCAACTGGATTTGCAGCCAGAGATTCATCTTGAGTAGCAGTCTCTTCAACTGGAGCTGCTGTGGTGGTTTCTTGAGCAGAGGTCCCTGCTGGACTTGCTTGTGGTGGAAGGACTGGAACTTGAGGTTCTTCAATGGCAGAGCTGGAAGGTTGAGAGGACATGGCCAATCTTTTTTCATTTTCCTTTTTGATCCTTGCAGCCTCTGCTATTGCTTTCTTCTTCCTTGATGTAGTAAGGGCAACCTTTTTGGCTAAGGCTTTACCTCTCTCTTCTTCAGAGGCTTGTTCAGCTATAAGGGTTTTGTATCTTTGAAAACTCTCCTTACTTTTGCCTTGAGCAGCCTTCAACTTCTTCAATTCCTCGTCTCTCTTAGCCTTTTGTTCGTTGAATGCATCAAGTTTTTCTTTGCTTTTCCTGGCTTCTTCATAGATTGCCAGTCTTTCCAAGGCTTGAGCCCCTTGCTTAACCTTTTCTGCTTCAGAGAGGGGGACCATCTGGCCAGCTTGAGATTGAGCTTCAGCTCTCTCCTTGGCATCCAATTCTTGGCCAATTTTCCTAGCCTTTTCAACTTCCCATTGGTCTGCCATCTTCTTCATGTTTATGGTAGCCCTAAGACCAATTGGGATATCATCCCCAATATCAGAATCTGATTCATCTCTTGGAGCAGTAGATGACTTGGAGGCTTGTGTTTTTGAAGTCTGAGCTCTGCTCTCACTCATCTTTCCCACGGTTCTTCTCTCCTTTGGAGGAGACTTCTTCTGCTGAAGAACTACTTTTGAGGCACTGGCAGCCTCCTTCCTTTTTCTGACTTCTTCAAGGGTTGAAGAAGATGGTTTCTTGGACTTTGCAGGGGTCTGTGTAGCAGTTCTTTCTTCAAAGACACTTCTCCAATGGGCAGTCACATATTTGCCTTCTTTTTGTTGCTTCTCCCAGTATCTTCTGATTCTCTGATGTCTGTGTTTCCTATCTTTTGCAGATTCGTGAGGTGGAGTGTGCATCTTCAACTCCTTGGGCACTTCAAATGCCATGTTGTGCAGCTTCTTCCTCTTTCCTTGGGCTGCTGAAGAACCAGCCTGAGACTTAGACTTCTTGGTTGGAGGAGGAGGAGGAGAACTTTCTCTGGAGCTGCTTGAAGCTCTATCTGAGTCATTGTTGCTGAGCTGAATATCAAAACTTCCCTCAGCATTAGAATCACTGGGATCAGAACTCATTTTGATACCTGTGAAGCATATGGGATAAGAATAGAAAAGGTAAGATCACAAGAGCACTCAGCAGACACAGTTTTGAAGAGAATGTTTTTAGCTGAAGAATGAGTTGTTTCTTCAAAGTCGGTGCAACCGGCTTCACTTCCGGTAGTGCCGGGCTTGTGCTTCAGCGTTGCAGAGCACAAACGCGGAACTACCGGTTTGAAGACCCGATTGAACCGGAGAAGTTGAAGACAAACAACTCACTCTGATTGGTGCAGAGATTGGACGGAATCTAAAAACGCACCAAAATTCTAGGAAATTTGATTTGACAGGTACTAGTTTTTGGAGGGAAAAAAATTTTACCGAGGAGATTGAACTCGCGCGACGGGATTTGACGAAGAAATCGCGGATTCCACTGCCGTGCCCTAACTCGGCGGCGGCGGTGCTTCTACGGCGGCGGCGGACGTGAAGAAGTCCGGCGACGGCGGTGAGTCCGGTCGGAAAAGCGGTGGCTCCGGTGGTCGGACGAAGAACAGCGGCGGCGCTGAGAGGCTTTTAGGGTTTTTGGAAGTTCAATCGTCGGGGGAAGAAAACTGGGTCTATTTATAGCCCGGTTCCCGGTTGAGCCGGAGATTCGGTTTGCGAAGAAATCGGATCTGCCGTTTTGAGTCTTCAAAAGCGGTGGTGCCGGAATGAATCGCGGTAGCGCCGGTTTTGAGTACTGGAACTCGACTCTTCATTCTTCAGAGTCTCAACAGAGAGTGTTTCCGGTTGTGCCGGTTTTGGGAATCCGGTAGAACCGAAGAATTTGCTTTAAAATAGAAACTGACTCTGAGGAATATCGCGGTAGCACCGGAAAGGGAAATCGGTGGTACCGAAATAGGTTTCAGCAGTGCACTTGTGAAGAATAGCATGAAGACTTTGGATAAGATGAAGATAGATTAGAGATTAGGGTCCTTTGTCATCCACTTAGAGAAATGCCAATTGAAGAATTAAGCTATAAGTTGGATGAACAATAGGACTAAGATCAAAACTATATCCAAGTCAAATGTGGTGGTTTGAAGCCACCATGTATGAATGTATAGATTTAGAACCACATCCAAATTTTGTGAAGAGGGTTCTATGAATCATATTCATCAATAAGCATATATGTTATTTTCTTCACATTCTTAGACGTACACATTCATTAAGAGAATGATACTTTCTTTTAATGTATTTACATCTAGAGCCTTATCATCAAATCATGGTATGAACATGTATGCATGGTTTCAAGTTACGTTTCGGGAATCCAAGATATTCAGCTCACTTCGCAACTCGCAAAACCTATGCTCATCTAGGGGTTTTGTGAAGATATCCGCTAATTGTTTATCCGTTCTCACATGGCTAATAACAATATCACCCTTTGCAATATGATCCCTAATGAAGTGATGACGGATATCTATGTGTTTTGTGCGGGAATGTTGAACTGGGTTATTGGCTATCTTGATTGCGCTTTTGTTGTCACACAAAAGAGGCACTTCTTTTATAATAATCCCATAATCCTTCAAAGTTTGCCTCATCCACAATAATTGAGCGCAACAAGCACCTGTGGATATGTATTCGGCTTCGACGGTGGATAGGAAAACGGAATTTTGTTTCTTGGAAGACCAACTAACTAAGGATCTACCTAGGAATTGGCATGTTCCGGAGGTGGACTTCCTATCAACCTTGTTTCCTGCATAATCCGAATCTGAAAATCCAACAAGATTGAAACTAGCCCCTTTGGGATACCATAACCCTAAGTTGGGAGTGTGCACTAAATATCGAAGAATTCTCTTGACGGCCGTGAGGTGGCACTCCTTAGGAGCGGCTTGAAACCGTGCACACATGCAAACACTTAACATGATGTCGGGTCTAGATGCACAAAGATAGAGCAAGGAACCAATCATAGAACGGTATACCTTTTGATCAACGGATTTACCGTCTTCGTTTAGGTCGAGGTGGCCGTTCGTTTGCATTGGAGTTCTTATTCCCTTTGCTTTCTCCATGTCGAACTTCTTGAGCATGTCTCGAATGTACTTCTCTTGGGAGATGAAGATTCCATTTTTGAGTTGCTTCACTTGAAGACCTAGGAAGAACTTCAGCTCCCCCATCATGGACATCTCAAACTTTTCTGCCATCATCTCTCCAAACTCTTGGCTGAAATTGTGGTTAGTTGATCCAAAAATAATATCGTCCACATATATTTGACATACAAAGAGTTCACCATCCATTACTTTGGTGAAGAGAGTGCAATCAATTTTTCCAGTTTTGAAGCCTTTAGTTAGTAGAAACTTCTTAAGACATTCATACCATGCTCTAGGAGCTTGTTTAAGTCCATATAGAGCTTTGTGAAGTTTATACACATTATTAGGAAATTTTGGGTCTTCAAAACCTGGGGGTTGTTCAACATATACTAATTCTTCAATTTCACCATTTAAGAATGCACTTTTAACATCCATTTGATATAGCAAGATATTGTGATGATTTGCATAAGCTAGCAAGATTCTAATAGCTTCTAGTCTAGCTACGGGTGCATAAGTCTCACCGAAATCCAAACCTTCCACTTGCGTGTAGCCTTGGGCGACGAGACGTGCTTTGTTTCGCACCACTTGACCATCTTCATCTTGCTTGTTCCGAAACAGCCATTTTGTTCCTATAACATTGTGCTCCTTGGGGTTCGGTCTCTCGACTAGAGTCCATACTTTGTTGCGTTCGAAGTTGTTCAACTCTTCTTGCATCGCCATCACCCAATCTTCATCATCCATTGCTTCGTCAATCCTAGTTGGTTTCAAAGAAGACACAAACGAGTAGTGCTCACAAAAATTTGAAAGTCTAGTACGTGAGCGAGTTTGTGGACCTTTGTTTATGTCACTGATGATTCGGTCAACTGGATGACTATCTTGGATTTGCTTCATGAGCCTTGGGTGATGTGGACCACTTTGTGTTTGAAGTCTTGTTTGAACCTCATCTTCGGCATTTGCTTCAGTGTCACCATTTCCTTCTTGAGGATCTTGACTTGAAGGAGGTGGAATGACATCTAGAGATGAAGTGCTCTCTTTGACTTCAACTGGCTTTACTTCCCCAATAGCCATGTTTTTTAATGCTTCAGTGGGAACAAGCTTATCTGCAACACTTGGCAATTGCTCTACTTGGGAGCCATTAGTTTCATCGAATTGCACATCCACCGTTTCTTCAACTCTTCGTGTGAAATTGTTGAAGACTCGGTAAGTGTGCGAATTCGAGCCATAACCGAGAAAGAAGCCTTCGTGTGATTTTGGAGCAAATTTAGATGTGCGGTGCTTATCTAAGATATAGCATTTAGATCCAAATACACGAAAGTATGCAACGTTTGGTTTGTTACCGGTCAATAGCTCATAGGATATCTTCTTCATGAACTTGTGAAGATATAGCTTGTTGATTGCATGACATGCGGTGTTGATGGCATCCGCCCAAAATCGGTTTGGCGTATTGTATTCATCAAGCATTGTACGCGCCATCTCGATTAGGGTTCGATTCTTCCTTTCAACAACACCGTTTTGTTGAGGCGTGTAGGCGGCGGAGAACTCATGGTTGATGCCTTCTTCGTCGAGGAAGTCATCTACATTTGTGTTCTTGAACTCCGTCCCGTTATCGCTTCGCACTTTCTTGATCTTCAACTCGAATTCATTCTGTGCTTTTCTTGCAAATTTCTTGAAGCATTCTTGGGTCCTAGCCTTATCCTCAAGAAAGTATACCCAAGAGAATCTAGTAAAATCATCTACAATGACAAGACCATAAGCGTTACCTCCGAAGCTCTTGTAGGTATTTGGACCGAATAAGTCCATGTGAAGTAGCTCGAGAGGATATGTGGTTGACATGATGGTCTTGGAGGGATGCTTTGACTTCACTTGCTTCCCTGCTTGACAAGCACTACAAAGTCTATCCTTTTCAAAAGATACGTTAGTGATTCCAAGGATGTGTTTACCTTTCACCAACTTGTCAAGGTTCCTCATTCCTACATGTCCAAGTCTTCGGTGCCATAGCCAACCTTTTGAAGACTTTGCAATCAAACATGTGGTCACTTGAGGACCTTTAGAGAAATCAATAAGATATAGATTGCCTTTTCTTATTCCTTTGAATACTAAAGATTGGTCATCACTTTTAGTTACTTGGCAATCAATTTTAGTGAATAATACATTTAGATCAAGATCGGTTAATTGAGCAATGGACATTAAGTTGAATCCAAGCGACTTAACAAGCATAACATTAGCAATAGATTTGTCTTTAGATATTGGTACTTTACCTAGTCCCATTACCTTTCCCTTACCATTGTCTCCAAATGTAATGCTTCGAGAAGGTGAAGCATTTGGCATGAACTCATCAAACATGCTTTCGTCTCCGGTCATGTGATCGGTGCATCCACTATCAAGCACCCATTCTCGTCCTCCGGAGGCGTAGCTCTACAAAACACTTAGTTTCTTTTAGGTACCCACATCTTCTTGGGTCCGTGAATGTTAGTGGTTGAAACATTGTTAGATGTGTCAAATACATTGGGAGCAAGGTTGGCTATGTGATCTTTGCGTACCCAAATGGTTTTGCTAAAAGTCATATCTCTACTCTTGTGCCCAATGAATTTGGCATATACTTTACCCTTTTGGGTTTTTGCTAGTCTATAGTTGGCATTATGGTTAGCATGCATGGATGCATAATCTTTGCTAGCATAGCCACTAAAATGATTGAGATCGATATTCTTCCCTCTTCCAAGCACCCACTTGGTCTTGGGATATTGCTCGGGCTTCCACTTGGTGCCATCCGGGTTGTAGCTTGGGATGAAGCCTAACCCTTCTTTCTTCGAATTCATCGATTGCTTGCTAAGAAGCTCTCTCAGAGATTCGCTTCCTTTACGGCACTTGAAGAAGCCAACCTCAAGGATGTTCTTCATCCTAGCATTCTCACTCATGACATCTATGGTCTCTTTAGATGGAGGGTTAGAAGAACAAGAGACCATAATAGCATTTGAAGATATAACATTTGAGTGTGTGTTGCTAGATGATGTAGATGAAGATATATCATTGGATGATGCAATGCATTTCAAGCATGGAGGATCAAAGCCTTCTTGATTTTCACTAATTTGTTTGGCAATGAGAGAATCATTTTCAAACCTAAGTTCATCATGAGCCACTTTTAGAGTCTCAAGATCTTGCTTCTTGTTGAGAAACTCAACTTCAAACTTCTCATGATCCTTTACTAGTGATTCATGAGCCTTAGTGAGAGCAAGGTGTTTTGACTTGAGTTTGTTCAACTCACGAGTCAAATCCTTATTCTTCTCCATCTCATCAACAAGCAAACTCTCTTGATCTTCAAGGATAATTTCTTGTTCCATGACAGTTTTAGCAAGAGTTCTATAGCTTGGTTTTAAGTTTTCTAATTCTTCACTCATGAGATCATCATCACTATCATCAAGGTTGGGAGATTTTGAAGTTACCTTGGACCCTTTAGCCATGAGGCATGTGGGGGACTCGTCGTCGCTTGGCAAGTCGAAGAGTGACCGTGCCTTTGTTGATGAAGACCAAGCGAGTCCTGCCATCCCTGTTTCGGAGTCCGAGGTAGAAGCTTCGGAGCTTGAGGAGTTGCTTGCGTCTGAATCCCACTCCTTGCCAAGATAGGCTTTAGCCTTGTACTTGTTCTTCTTGTAGTGTTTGGCCTTGGAGTGATGCTCCTTCTTGTGAGGCTTCTCCTTCTTCTCATCCTTATCTCCCTTATGACCTTTGTCCTTTCTTTTGTCCTTCTTGTGAAGAGGACAGTTGGCAATGAAGTGACCGACCTCCCCACATTTGTAACACTTTCTCTTCTTGGGATCTCTTGAGGAGGAACCTTCCTTTCTTCTCAGATCGTACTTCTTGAATCTTCCACCCTTTTGGAATCTGTTGAATCTTCGGACCAAAAGAGCAAGATCCTTTCTAAAAGAGTCTCTCATCTCAGCTTCATCACTTGATTCTTCAGATTCTTCTTCAGATGAGGAATCTGTCTTCTTTGCCTTCAATGCAATGGCTCTTCGAGACCCTGATCTTGTAGAATGCAGCTCTTTCTTTTCTTCAATGATCATCTCATGAGCATTGAGTCTTCCAAGAGCTTGAGAAGGAGTCAAAGATTTGAAATCTGCTCTTTCTTGAATGAGAGTGCACAAGGTGTCATACTTTTCATCAAGAGACATGAGAAGCTTCTTGACGATGACTGTATCTGTGATATCTATTGCACCAAGTCCTCGAAGCTCGTTTCTGATGGTTGTGAGTCTCGATTAGATGCTTCGGACTGACTCTTGGTCTGAACCTGTTGAACTGGCTTCGAAGAACATCAGTTCTTGAGTCCTTGACTGATTCTGTGCCTTCATACACTTCTTCAAGCGTGTCCCAGATCTTCTTAGCAGTTCTGAGAGTGCTGATTCTTCCAAACTCATCATCACTCAGTGCGCCGAAGAGTATGTCACAGGCTTGAGCATTCAGCTGCTTCTTCTTCTTCTCAGCATCAGTGAGTTCAGCTTCATTGACGACATCACACCCAGTCTCGATGACTTTCCAGATTTCGAAGTCAATGGCTTCAAGATGCATCCTCATCTTGTGCTTTCAACCTGCATAGTTAGTCCCATCGAAGATAGGTCTATGTGAAGAACTTCTATAATTCCCTGAAGTCGACATATCTTTCTCCTTGGTGGTTAAACCAAATCAATAGCAAGAGGAGACCTCGCTCTAATACCAATTGAAAGATCGAGGTTTATCGACTAGAGGGGGGTGAATAGGAGATTATCAAATTTTAACAAATTTGTTGCTTAGCATGCAATTGGTGAGGCAGATTAAGATTGAAGCAGCAAAGAGAAAACAACAATCAACTCAAATGAAGAACAACACAAAGTAATGAGCTGAAATAGAAGACACGAGGATGTAACCCGAAGTTCAAGTTGTTGGCAACAACTCTACGTCTTCGTTGGAGGGGCTGAGCACTTAGCTCCGAAGACACTCAGTCTTCACCCTTTTCTCCTTGAGCTTGTGTCCACAAAGGAGCTGCTCAACACTCTTGGTGGATCTTGAGGTGATCCCCGGACCTTCACAAACTTTGGAGGCTATTCCACAGGTTGGAGCTCTTCCAAGACACCTAGCCGGCTAGGAGATGCCAAATCTCCAAGAGTAAAAGCTCAGATCTGCTAGGCTCGAAGAAGTTCAGCTTGAGTGCTCAATCCAAAGCTCAAATCTCTCAAATGCTTTCCTCTCACAAAGGGGATCTCAATGGAGTCAAAGAGGAAAGGGAACTCAGTGGGAGAGAGTGTTTTTTGCGCAGAGAGTCCTCCCGAGCCCGCAGGGGGTCGGGGGCTACTTATAGCCTGTCTGCAGAAAAGAGTCGTTGGACTCAGAGATTCTCTTCCGGTCCAACCGGAAGACGAACCCGGTAGCACCGGGATTCAAACCAACGACTAGATCTGAAGAACGATTGAAGCACAGCGAAAGGCTTCACCACGAAGGCGGTAGGTCCGGAGGAAACGCGGTCACACCGGGATTGAAGAATAAGCTCAGCAGAGCAACTTCCAGAAGCGAATCCCGGTTGTGCCGACTTTGAGGCGGTTGTGCCGGGTATGGAGAATTGACACATTCTTCCTCACAGAGAAGAAAAACGGTCCAACCGGAAGCATACCCCGGTACATCCGCTTCAACATAAGACCTAAGTCCAGAAGATGTTCTCGGTGCAACCGGAAGACAGAACCGGTGCAACCGCAGACACAAGACGAATAGGACTTAGTCTGAGACAATCTTGGCCCTAAGTCCAGAAGAGATTCCCGGTGCAACCGGAAGACAAACCCGGTGCAACCGCGGACAACTCAGAAGCGACTTAGACTAGGGCATCAAATCGACCTAAGTCCAGAGAAGATTCTCGGTGCAACCGGAAGACAAACCCGGTGCAACCGCAGACAAACGAACAGGGCTTGGTCTAGGTTACAGAAGCATATCCCGGTAGCACCGGACTCCCAAACCGGTCGTACCGGTTTCCGGAATATGAAACTAGGGCAAACCCTAAGCGACAGGGTTCCCTAACTCTCCAACACAGAGGCCATTCTCGGCGGCACCAGATTCAAGACCGGTTGTGCCGCAACTGAAGCTCTTTAAGGCTGAGACCACAAAGTCCTCAAACCTTGCATCAGAGGCCAATCCCGGTACAACCGATTCTTCAAACCGGTACAACCGAGAATCACTAACTGTGTTTCAAAAAGAGATTTCAAAAGGATTTCTTCGAGATTTGAACTGAGCACTTTAAGAAAATCCTTCCTAGAGCTTAACCTATCTGACCCCTCTTAATAGGCGGCTTGACCTATGGATTCAAATGATCTTTGATCATATAAACACTAGAAAATCTCCACTAATCTTTTAGGTCCAATCCTTTCTTCAACATCAATTTTTAGGGGTCGTCATTCACTGGTTAAACAAATCACTTGGGGACTAATCACCTGTATACACTTAGTAAACCATTAGTCCCTTAATCGTTTGTCATTAATCATCAAAATCCATTAGGGGCACTAGATGCACTTTCAGCAGTAACAACTCTTGGTGGAACCAATGCTCTTTGCTCGAGGACTCTCTAACTCTCTTAGGAAGTTTGGCTTTTGTTCGGAGGGTGAGAGGTTTGCAACGGTCGAATGTGATTGACTGGATTGAGCAAGGTTGGTTCTGACCGAAGACCTCCCCTGGTCCCCTATTTATAGGGTTCACAGGCACCTGACCGTTACACTGTTGCCACGTAGGATTGAGTGAGTCACCGGTGTCAGACACCGGTGACACAGCCAGTCACAACACCCAACTATAACCGGCTCAGGTAGATCGACACCTGTGTCACCGGAGGCACACATAGGTGAACCCTTAACTGACGTAGCCTAACTATTCAGCCCGATCTTGGCACATCACATGCCCTCAGCGCACAACTAACTCTGATTCCTAATAAGGAGAGAACCTCCGACAGTCTTCTGACTCAGCAGACAAACCATCGTAGTGCAGTTCTCTTAGCATTTACAAGCTCTCCCCTGGTACAGAGATGTACCTGAGTCATAGAGCGCTAGACCACCTGTGACACAGCTGCGTCACACCTGTGACTCTAACCTCTAAGGTTTTCTACTGCTAGCACTGCAGAGTGCTAACGCAAGGCAGTCTCACACTTGTGCAAAACTGTTGACACAGGGCCACTGACCTCAAAGCATCAGTGTCACTGTCCAACACCCTGAGCATTGAGCAAAAGAACATCCATAGAACATTACTACTTCATCCCTCTTGATAGTACGGGTGTTTCCTATGGACTCAAAGAAACTAGCAAATCTAGACTTTACCTGCCACCAACTGTATACACGGCTCTTGACGCATCAAGCCACCATCACCTTGCTTGGAACTCCTTGCACAGCACCGGCTTCCTCACAGCTGTGACACAGTTGCCTAGCACAACCATTCTCTTATCCTGAAAACCACCTTTGTATTTTTTGGGTGGTCATCTTTTCCTTGATGACCTTTCTTTCTGGAACCTCTTAAACCTGCTTACACTCATTGTAAATATTAGATTCCAGTTTGAGTTGCCATTAACCATCAAAACCAATTAGGGGCCTAGATGATCTTTCACTTGTGAATCACTTTCGACCGTTGCAAATCTCTCTTCTCCTGAACAGAAGCAAATCTTCCTAAGTCTTAGTTTAAGAGAGAGTTAGAGCTTTGAGAAAAGAGCATTGGTTCCTCCAAGAGTTTACGTTGTAGATTCCTTCTTGCAGTGTCTACTCCTAGACGGGTGTAGGAGTTGCTGGTGATCTCCCAAGCTTGTGTGGGTTGGCCCAGTAGTCTGTGAAAGTGAGCTGAAGTCTACCTACTGCAAGGCGAAAAGACTTCCACAAGCTAAGGCAAGAGACCTGAAAGCTCAGGTACTCAAAGAACAAGCACGATTCGGTGCTGGCTATCTCTTCGGAGTAGTCTCTCCAACGGAGACGTACCTCTCTGAAAAGAGTGCGAACTTTGATGAAAAATCTCTTGTCTCTCTGAGTACTTTTCATTCTGCATTTACTTGCTCATCTGGTTACATGCTTGTATGATTCACTAATATACATAATCTAGCTGTGACTTTTACTTCTTTGCCTGTGTTAGTTTAGCTGTGTCACAGTTGCCTTATTGCTTGTCCCATATTTGTGTAAGTTATTTGTTACATAGCTATCTGTCTTTCACATTTGCTTAAGGTTGTTAGTACACCCGTGTTAGGCACCTGTGTGTTAATTTACATATCAAATACTGCCTGAGTATCTGACCTGTCACACAGCTAGCTGAACCCTTCAACTTGTTAAGCCTTAATCTTGATAAATTGAAGTAATTGTTTAAAATTGGTTAGCCTCCTATTCACACCCCCTCTAGTCGGCACCTATGATCCTTTCAAATGTTGAGAGATTTTTCAATGCGAGACTCATCGCAAAAGGGTTTTCACAAAGAGAGTGGATAGACTATAATGATACACTCTCTCATGTCTCAAAGAAAGTTTCAGTAAGAATTGTTATAAATCTTCTTGCTCATTATGACTTAGAGCTGCATCAGATGGATGTCAAAACTGCATTACTTAATGGTGACTTTATGTGAGAATGTATATATGACTCAACTAGAAGGTTTTGTCATAGAAGGCAAGGAACATATGGGATGCCGACTTAAGAAATTTATCTATGGACTAAAATAAGCGTCTAGACAGTGGTACCTTAAATTTGATGAGGTCATAAAGAAATTTTATTTTAAGGAAAATGAAGTGGACAATTGCATATACATTAAGATTAATGGGAGCAAGTTTATCGTATTAGTGACATATGTGGATGATATCTTGCTAGCTAAGAATGACTTAAATATGTTGTATGAGACCAAAAGATTTCTTTCATCTAATTTTGACATGAAAGATCTTGGGGACGCCTCTTATGTTCTAGGCATATAAATCCACCGACATAGATCTAAAGGGGTATTAGGACTATTCCAAAGGGCTTATATTGACATAGTCCTTAAGAAATACAACATGCAAAACTGCTCTCCTACTCCTACGCCTATTGTTAAAGGCGATAAATTTGGTCTATTTCAATGTCCAAGAAATCAATTAGAAACTGATCAAATGAAGACAATTCCTTATGCCTCGGTTGTTGAGAGCATTATGTACGCTCAAGTTTGTACACATCCTAATTTAGCATATGTGACTAGAATGCTTAGCAGATATCAGTCTAATCTAGGCTTAAATCACTGGAAGGCTGCCAAGAAAGTCTTACACTATCTACAAGGGACTAAAGATTACATGCTTACATGACTGATAACCTTGAGATTTTGGGTTACTTCGACACCGACTTTGCAAGGTGTGTGAATACTAAAAATCCACATCAGACTATATATTTACCCTTGCAGGTGGAGCCATTTCTCACTTATTGCATCTTCAACAATGGAATCAGAGTTTGTGACATGTTATGAGGATACCTGGCAAGCCGTTTGGCTTAAGAATTTTGTCCCAGGACTTAAGAGTAGTCGAAGGCATTACTAAACCATTAACATTATTTTTGTGATAATAAAGTTGTTGTTTTCTTTTGAAGTAACAACAAGTCAAGTGGTGCTATCAAGTACATTGACAGTAAGTATCATGTTGTGAAAGATAGAATCCAGGATCAAACAATTTGTATTCAGCATTTAAGCACTAAGTCTATGTTTACTGATCCTCTTACTAAAGCCTTGCCACCAAATCTTTTTGAGAACATATTGTCGGCATGGGTATAATGGAAAGCCTATAATTCTGGGATAATTATGATAATGAGATCTCAATTTTTGATTTTAAGAATAGGATAGTTTGTTTCAATAACTTTGTGCACATGATGATTAATAAAGGAAACAAACTACAGTAAGGACCATAAATAAAGGAAACAAACTACAGTAAGGACCATAATGAGGGAGTATGACTGCATGCATATAAACTCCCTCTTACCATAAATAATGATCATGTTGAGATGGAATATTATACTATAGATGATGGGGGCCACAGAGATGATTTGATTGTCACTGTGACTAAGTACTTTGGTGTAGTGTTCTTGTCAAAATGTGAAATAATGATGTAAGTCATTTGATCAAGTGAGAGAATGTTAGAGTTTATTATGTGATCAATGGTTGATTAGCTAATGTGCCTGTGATTGGAGGGCTTAAACACATATATGGTTAGGTCCCAGATCAAGAGAACGCTATAAATACAAGAGGGCAGTCGTGCACTTAATTAATCACATCATTAGTTAGGGTTGCAACTGCTCCTAATATTAAACTCTCCAAAACCAGAAGTATGCTCTCATTGGTTTGAAGATCAAGCACGCCACTAGTAAGTTGTCAGATTTGTGATCGACTACTTCCTCTACATCTACAACGACTACAGAGCTGATATCGTCAAACCCAGATCAATCTAGTAAATTTCACACTAATTATGTTCGAACGAAAATCCATCATTAGTATGAGCATATTACACTTACAATTAGTACCACCTGGCCTGCTTCAGGAGGATGGAGTTGGAGCACACGCTGTAAAAGAGAGGCTCACGGCTGCATCGAGCGACTGAATGCCTAGCGCTTGGACAGCGGTGTGTGTGATTGTGCTGAGACAGGTCACTGAAGGCCACAGGTGGGCGATGGAAGGGAGAGCGAGGCGAGTGGCAAAGGCAATTGCGGCACTAGAAATGTACAATGTCCATTTTAATAGACTGATCAGACAGAAATAATATAGAGGTGGATTCATAATGTTTTCACGACCATAAAGCTTACAAACACAAAAACTAAACTAATTGTGGAAATTGGATCCTCAGCACTGTGAGAGGTTAGTGGCACCAAGGATTTATGACATGGAAGAGCAACATTCGAAAGCATATTGCTAGCATAGGTATAAGATTAAGAGGCTAATCCCATTAGGCTGCTAGATCAAGCAATTGAGGCATTGGCTACTCAGACTGACAATGTATGTAATCTGACTGCCAGGCCATGGAGCTTAACACACAGGTACATGAACACAGATCTTTTTCCGCACAGATTAACAGAACACAACATTGCACAGAAATGAGGCCTTTTTCTGCCTTTCTGTTCACAACAACGGTAACTTTTTGTTCCCCTTAAACCCAACCTTTTCTTTGCATAAACCTAACCTTTTCACTGCCATTAGACTACATACACAAAATAAAAAGACTTTACTTCACCAATCATCAGGGAGTTTTCATCTGCATCCACTGCATCACAGTCGATGCAGTCCAACAAAATGCGGCATCAACTTTTCCAGTTTTCCGTCCTCTGTTTTGTACACTTGACAATCTATGGAAAGAGTTAGCATCTACTTCAGATCAGTTAGCCTCCTTCAGAGAAACTTCCAGGCATGCCAATTATTTCAGTTATGTTGCTGAAATCATCCTTCATTGGGTTCTCATGAAGGTTAAGTTCTTGCAGTGTGCCATCCAACAAGATCTGCTCAAAGAATGCATAGGCAGACAACTAAGGCATGGCTAGTTGAACAGCAAGACAAATTCAAAGTGAAAACGGAATACCCAATGTTGAACAAAAGAACACTCAGGGAAAGACAAAGCGTACAGTTGTGGCCAAACACCAACATCTATCAGTAAGACAAATCGAAGGATATGACATTTCTCAAATTACATTGAGCTCGTAAAATGGCACTCGTTGTCCTGAAAGCAATCCTAACAAGTCATGTGAAATACAACATTTATATTTTCATGCAGAGAGAATCCGATATGTAATAATTATGACCTAGTAGGAGCAGCAAATGGTTATATCTTGTTTACGGATGCTCATTCCTAGTTGAATTTCATTGTTTAGTTTTTGGTAAGGCACTGTAATATCTTTAAGATTTATATATAAAAGGGAAGCAGTATTTGATGTGTCGAGACCCTTAAAAGATTGTAGAGTGTGAAAGCTTCACATATGAAAAAAACTGTTTTGCGGAACAAACATCTGAAACTTAAATATTTTCAACTGACATCGCCTAGAATTAAATGATACAAAATTGGAACACTAAGTTTTACCTGATTACCACATTCAGTATGCTTGGGATCAAATAGCATAGGACGGCAACGCTTGTCTTCATTCATCAAGCTTGAATTCTGGAAATGATTTATAAGTGCAACTTTCCCCTGTATTCGAGCATATGCCAATGAGACTACTTTCTCACTATTAAAATTTTCCCATTTGCGACCAGCAAAAGCCTGCAATAAAGTAAACACCGAATGATTAGATACTTCTGTAATTGTTAATTTTCTCATCCTCTAAATGCTGTATCAACTTTAGCAACATATTTAAGTAGCTTATCACTCTCTACCAGACATTTATTTAAAATTTTCATCCATGTCCTGGGAGATATAATCAAGGCTTTTAATTGAGCATTTTTTAGCATATTAGCAACTCTTGGCAGCATAATCAAGATATTTATCTGAGCAATTCACATAGGTAACAAAAGGCTACAAAATTGAGCACATAACTCTAGTTTATATAGGGTCGTAAGCATTGCGATAGTTATGGTCTCTTCTCTATATCCCTATCTGTTATAGGATCAAAAGTTTCCTCTTGAATATGTTCTTCTATACTAAGATGGACCTTCTCAAATACCCAATAAATAAAGTATTTACAATGGGTAGGCATAAAGGTAAACATCAGAATCTAAACCATAAGAAAACTAAAATATTTCAAGCAAACAATTACGAGGTTTTTAGAACAGGTGCCATTTTTCTAGTATAGCACAAAGCCACAACACAATATAAAGAGATCGGACCAAGGAAACAACCTGATAGAAAGACACAACATAAGCAGAAGATGCCATATTGATGAAGGCATAGCCTACATTACATTTATTCTGCAGAAATTTAAGCTTCAAATCAGCTGTAGATAATGATATTACCAAATCAGTGTGTCACTTATCAAACAAAAAAAGTGTTACCTTGAAATCAATTGGCAAGTAGAAGAAATCATAGGTCCCTTCATGAGTTTCATCTATTACTTCTAAAAGCATATTCGATGTAGACCTAATGACATAGTAAATCTTGAGCAATAAAAGCAGGCCAACATCGCATTGTAATAACAGAACTAACTACCAGGTAATTCAAGTGAAGTCATACTTGTTTGGTATGTTCTTTATCATCAATGTTGTTCGGGTGTCTTTTCTAGTAGTGATCTTCTCAAAATCTAGCTGATACTGCATCCTACTATCTTCTTGACCACCATAGTTTCCAACTGCCTGATTTCGGCCACGCTCCAGTAGACCCTCAAAACCAACTAAACCTGTATCATCAAATGGAGGATTTACATGGAAATGAGTTCTTATGAAAGCCATGTTATCATTCAAAATCTAAGGACTCCAATATTTATTACCATTTTGCATGGATGGAACATTAATGCGGGAATGCACACCAAAGTTTGTCATAAGGCCTCCACCAACACGGCTGGGACCCATGCTACCAAACTTACCCTGCCTCATGTAAGATGTATCTGGGGACTCAGGATAATAGCCAAAGTTACTCTCCAAGGGCAAAACAGATGGGGCAGACCCCACATGATGCTGGGAGAAGTGCTCCGATGACCCAAAAGAACCACGAAGGTTCTGATACATACTACCCAGGTGTTGTGTGTGGTTATTGGGAAAAGGTGAACTGCTAAGAGGTGGAGAATGGAAGGCTGAAGGCTGATAATGCTCCATCAAGGTATTCTTATTACCCCAATGAAATGGTGTTCCATTCAGTGTTGTAAAACCAGATGCAGTAGAAGCTGACGAAGCTGCGGAAGACACAAGTGGGCTTGCACTCACAATTCCACCATGATGTTCTGGAAACGAATGTGAGTTATGTGAAGTGTGGGACCCATGAAACATATTATCAGCATAGTTATTCCTATAGGAGCTCTTCCCAATGGGTGACTTCATGGGAGGATATCCTGAAGATAACCCAGAAAGATGGCTACCGCCCAAAGGACTCATCCCTCCACTAAATGCAGTTTCATTGAGTGTATTCAATTGATGCTCTGTTGGGCTGCCAAGTTGGGACCACAAACCTGCCAACAAATTGGAACACTCCAAAGTTTGAATAGCTCTAATATTAACATCAATATGGGAGAACAATAAGGAACAAAATGATGTAGTCAGAGCTAAAAAAAAAGTACTAGTAATACTTGGTGGAGAGTTGGCAGAAGGTGAACCAAGATGGAATTTATTATGCCTTGTCTCGTCTTGCTCAAAGTCATGGTTAAATTGCTGTATGGCACTGCAGAGTAAGAAACAAAACCTTGAGAGGCCGTCTAACAATCTATTCTTAGGCAGCCAAGGAAAATACTGAATGTCTGAGATGCAGAACAAAAAGGATAGGATAGAGGGTTCCATATTTGGAACTTTCACTCATACCACCATGGTTGTTTGTGAAAATTTGAACCGGAGTGCTACATTCTAACACAGACTTCATAAGAAAATTGACACAATTAGCAAATGCATTAATCTGGATAGAGTGATACAAAACACCAATGTATAAGGATTATAACACATGTAAAGCAGGGGATCCTGTCAAGGCTGCTCTACTTTAAGCCAAAGAAAGATCCGAAGTACTGAAACAAATGACTGGAACTTCTCAATTACAGGGTTCAATTGATGGTGAATAACTACATGTAACAGGATTAGGGGATTCAAAGTAAATATGCAATATACAATATTCATAATGCTAAATAAACTGTTGAACACAAACTACAACATCACTTAAGTTTTATAGAGAAGGTAATCTAGAATTTTAATTGTATCAGAACAAAGAAAACTAGGTGGCCATGAAATGCCATCGGAGCAGAGCAAAGAACATGACAGACAGATTGTAACCAAGCTTAGTCAATTTTTGGCTTTGTTAGTTCTTCAGATTGGAACTACAGCTATACTGGACTCACAGAGGGCTCATGACATGATGTGCAACAATACACACCTTCGACGAGTTCCACCAGGACGACTAGGTTCCAACTTTACCCGTTTCCCTGCAATATCACTTTTGTTTAGTGACCGAAGGGCAGCTTCTGCAGCCCTGACATCATAGAACTCAATAAATCTATGGTGTCGCTTTTGTGGTGTCTCTCTAATCTGCACGGAGAGAAAGCATGAAATTAAGAAAAATATGGTGTTCAAACTTAATTACTTTCTGTACAAAGATGAACTAATTAATAAGTAGGTCAGTCCCCTAATACTTCTCCCAGAAAAATGATGTTCATTATGATTTACATATTAGTGCATACTGATTGGATGTCTTGGAAAGTAGCGGTCCTTACCTCCCTCACTTCACCAAATGCGCCAAAAATTCGAAGGAGTTCCTCATTTGAAACAGCTGGTTCCAAATTAATGATCACAAGAGTTCCTTGGTTCATATCTTTATCTGACGGATTATCCTGTAAATACAAATGAAACAAATCAGCAAACAATGATACTAAGAAAAGGACAAATGCAAATAGCTAACAGAAGTATTGACCTTGGGAATCGAAAAGTGAATGTCAAGCTTCCTCCTCCTTAAAGGCTTATTTTGCAATGTCCGCATAGCAGTTCGTGCATGACGAATATCATAGTAAGATATCATAACGAATCCTCTGTGTTTCGTTGCAGTGTACATAGACCGAATGTCCCCAAATGGCTGCAAAGACGCATGGTTGTCAAAGCCGATTATACAACTATACATGACATATCGACCTGCAGGAAATGAAATGTAGAAGCCTTCTTACAGAAGGTGAAACTGCAAATTTAATCGAGTCAGATGATACCAATTAATGAAAAACTGGTTATTAATTTAAAGTGACTACATGTGAATTAAGAACAAAAGAAAAGCACCCCACTCCGCTGCATTAATTCTTAAAATAGTAACCTCAGTTATAAACGAGGGAACACTTAACTCACCAGATGGAAAATAAAGTAATACAAATTCATTAAAATAAAGATATTAATGCTCCATTTCAAGAGCCATATTATGATTGAAGACAAAATATAGATCGGCCAGCATCCATGCTGTATTCTTTTGAAGCTGTGAGTAACTATGTTTTAAAAATATGTGAAAGTAAAAAATATATATTTTAAATAGCACATAATGGAAGGTCAGTTGCCAAGTGTTTTAATAGTGTATATCAACAATGTAGCAGCGGCAACATGCTTAGCTATATTTGCAACATATTAAGTTGATCAACAAAACCCAAAAAAATCAAATATAAATCCTATATGACCATGACAAAGTTTTAAAATAAGGCTGAAGCACACAAGGCTTGATAACGATTTCGTTAATCAATACTGATCCTCTGATGAAGTTGATGAACCAAACAGAATCGTTTCTCCTTTGGTTCATCTGGAGAACCAGGCTTGCAACTTGTTTGTTATTTCTTCTTTGCTAATATAAACAATGATATTTTTTGTTATTTCTTCTTTGCTGATATAAATAATTGAACCATATGAACAATACATGGAACTTGTGCTAGGGTTTGTTGCTGATCATGTGCATGCCTCACTTTTTGGAGGGAATTCAAAGTGGTGGATGGCTAGATTAGAAAGTAATTAAGGATGCACGAACGGATATAGAATGCCAAGGCACAATTAGCATGTTTGCATTTATTAGTTGCTCTTAGTAAAAAGGACTGTAATGACAAATTACTAGAAGATGAAATGTGTAATAAATGACTCGCATGGAATCATGAAACATCTTTTTACTGAAGTTATCAGACATTGAAGCAGCTGTAGTGTGTGGCATGATGCCGCAACTATAAGAAGGCACCACCGGAGCGATGGCCCCTTGTCCACTATAAGGCCATTATAGCACGCTATTTGAAACAAAGAGTAGTAAGCTAGTGCATAACCTTAAGCAAGTAGACAAGAGAACAAAAGAGCGTGTTATTTAAACATAACTTCTATAGTTTTCCGGTGCTCTGGTTGTTTTAGCATCTCTGTACAGTTGTGGCACCATAGTGGCAGGCTACAGTGCGAAGCGTGCAATGGTGCATTTTCTTTATGTTTCCGTGTAAGTCGTCTATTATACAATTCATTTTTCCAAGGATTTATTATTTCACTCTTGTACTAAATTTACCTTGACTTTTCAAATTCCATCACTCTCGGTTATTTTTAGTGTTCTAAAAAGCAGCATGAGCGGCTGCCTAAGCGCCAGGCGCCCCTTGCCTCTGTGGTTATGCCATAGTCAGCAGGCTGGGCTCTAAGGCCACCTAGGTGGTCAAAGGCTGGGACTAGGTGGCACAAGGGGTGGGGTATAAAAGGGGTGGCTTTCACACCTGATTCCCAAACATGATTTAGGTGCAGCTACATAATTTAAATTGCTTGTTATGAAGAATTGGAGATTGAGGAACAAACATTTCGGATGTTTGCTCTCTTGGAAAACAAGGTGTCCTCAACTCTATATTTTGAACTTCTGGTATTTAATATTTATTTTTTTTAAACATGCAATTTGCACTGTGGGCGGCTGCCTAGGCGCCTGCAACAGCCAACCTAGCGCCTAGCGCTTTATAAAATGTTGATTATTTTCTATAAGTTATCAGCCATCTCGAACCAATTATCCAAGACGTGAAATATGCGCATCAACAACAAGGCCTAACAAAAGGTTCATCCTTTGTTCAAATGGTTCATAACTTACATTGTCAAAGAAGAAACAAAAAGACAAACTGGATGCTCACATTTTTCAATTGGACAGAACAGAAGGAATGGATGTTTTTGTTCATCATCATCATTGGAGCAGGATGAAGAGCAATTGACGAAATTATTATGCTGTCCTTTATGTTTTGATGTTATCTCAGAACTTTGAAAGTCATATTAGCTTTTGTGTTTTTGACTTTGGAATTAATTAACCTCGCAGTTTTTTAAATATGACTTGGCATGTTATCTCCACTATATGACAGGTCAACTACATAATTGCTTTGCCGCTGTGCTTCCAATATACCAGTATGACTACATGTTACGTGTCAAAATAAAATTAACCTTTAATTATGAAAATATGTGCTGAATTGGATGACCTAGAAGGCTTCAACGCAACTTGTGACCTTGAGTCCCATAAAATTTAGCTAGGTTTCTGCCCTGCGGGACCCCAACATGGCCTTACATACTGCAAGGCGTGATTAAATGTTATCTCTTCTCAGTTCAGTAATACGTCATGTGGTCCTTAGCAAATAGTGCTGTAAGACATGCTCATGTGCATGTGTAAATGTTCACAGTTCAAGACAATGAAACGAGGTTCCACCATATATCTCACTCAAATAGAGATTGTTGCAACAATAGTGGTCTGGGTTTTGAACCACCGTGTTTGCATGCTCAACGACATATAGTCCACATGTTTGGTGGTACAGCTATAGATAAATGCATAGTAGTATTGCATGCTTATCCTAGAATCCTTGCTAATGCAGAAATATTTTTTCTTCAACATATCTCTTGTTTCCTGTGGCTTGTAAAATCTGGTAGTAATAACAGAAAATCCATGATTCACAGTATAAAATTTAGAAGATTTGCTGGAGAAAAACATAGTTCTTAAGTTAATCTACTATATACTAAAGTAGAATACAATAGAAAATATAGAGAAAGGCTAGAAATTCCCACAAAAAGCAAAAACATCCAATTGTTAATCTGGTGGACCCTTTTATTATTAGTGGACCACAACAGATAGATCTTCATAACTGTACCTAAACAGATCACAGGCGATAGATCTTCATTACTGCACCTAAACAGATCACAGTCAATAGATCTTCATAACTGTACCTAAACAAATCACAACCGATAGATCTTCATAGCTATACCTAGACAGATCAAATCCGATAGATCATCATAACAGTACTTAAATAGACGGCTCAGTACGGCAACTGGCAGACCGACTTGTGATTTGAATTTTTATTTTCCATACCGATCTAATATCACATGTATTGGTAAAAAAATAAAGATAATTAAAAGCATTTCTCGTGCAATTGCACAGGATACCATGCTAGTTTACTATAAGAATGAAATACAAGAAGCTACTGTCACTAGTACCTACGTAAAATGCAATCTGAAAAAGGAAAACAGTGAGAGCATAAAACAGGACAAATGTAGCAGGAAATACATTAAGTTGTTAGATTTCAAGAAGGCTCTACCTCAAAATCTATCCATATCTATTAAAACATGTAGAAGATCAAGCAACAACCGAACCAAACATATTAATGTTAAGTACATACCTATGGAGTTAAGTACATACCTCAAACAATGAGCGCAACTCTAGGTCTTCGACATTACTATTAATGTTCCGCACAAACAAAGTCCTGGAGGGATGTTCACCATATGGATGCTCGCCAGTCAATGTCCCAACACCATTTTGGAGGCCATATTGACTACTGCTACTTCCAGTGCCATTTATGAGACTAGCCTTCGCTGTACCAAAGGTGATGCTTTCCAGAGGGTCAACATCCAACTCCATACCTCCACTATTACGAAAAACATCATATTCTTCCAATTCCTCAGCTTGGGTTTGCAGTTTAACATGATCAAAATCATTTATTACTCCAGCTAGGAGCTCTTCATCATCTGGTAACAGGTCTCCAATCAAATGCTGGGCAACATCATCGATTGGATCTGTCTCTCTCACATTAGTGCCCAGCAGCCTTGCTATGGGAAACATGGCATCCATTGATTGCGCAAGGTGCTCCCTTTCTTTACCTGGCACTGCATGAGACACAAAAAGCGGGTTCCCATATTTGGAATTAATCACAGGCAGGTTACAGAGAAGCACATTTGCGTACATTTACCTAATGGAAGAACTGATGGCAATGAGCTGGAGAATAAGACAGCATCACTAGATCCATTAATTTTAGGTGCAGAAGGAACTCCCCATGCCCATATGTTTCTCATCTGATGAGTCCTTTTGGGTGGAATGTTTGGAGGTTCTGTGGAACATAACAAATACGATCTAATTAGAACCTACCAAGGTTTCATCAATATTAGTGGCATTACAGTACCTGTCAGTTTCCGATGATCCTTGGGATGCTCCATTACACCAGCACTGAAAACTTTGAACATCAAAATCAATGTTGATGTACAACAATTAACAAGGTTCATAAAAACAAAGGAGCCTAATTATGCCTAGTGGCACCCCATAAAAACAAACCAACTCCTAGAAACTAATAGGGCAATAATTTTTTTCTCCTTCATAGCAACTGGCAAGCACTCATCAAACAGTACAGTCAGAAGGCAAATGAGAATCTCCAAAATATCAAGATTCAGAGAAAAAGAGCATAAACTTTTCTAGTTTTTCTTTTTCTTTTACATGATGCAAACCTTGTAGTATACCATTTTAGAACAGCAGGGCCACAGCCGCCTCAGTGCCACTACTACTAATGAAACCAAAAGACATGTTGATGTACAAGGCAAAAGAATAAATAAAACCACATTTGGTACCTACGGAAGTATGGAGTCAAAATCATCAAAGCCTAATTTCTCACACGCATAAATCAGTTCCAAAATTATTTTGGAATAAAACCCTTTCACAATTATACATGAAAAAACAAATTCGCATTACAACTGTATACCGAGACATCATGTTTCCTTCAAATGCATGCTTTGTTGCTGACCAACCCCATCCAAAAGAAACCAGAATGTTCCTTATCAATTACCCAATCAATAATTGCAAATAAAAGAACAGAACAAAATAGGAAGAGGTGATTCCAACAGTTTCCTCGAAAAAAGAAGAAGTGATCCCAACCATATAGCCCACGCCGGAGCTTACCAAGAAAAGAAATCAATCGGGGCCCGGATGAATCCCCACTCCACTCCAGAGCGGCTAAGGGCTCGTGGGGCTGCTCGTGCTCCAACTTCTGGTTCCGCGCCCAAAAGAACCCGTTCCAAAGGCTACCTGGGGCGTGCGCCGCTCCCGCAATGGCACGGTCGCCCAAGGCTGCTACTCCGCGGGGTCAGGCTCGGCACGGGGTGGGGTGGGGAGCCGGGGAGGCGCCAGAAGGGAGGACCAGAGAGAGAGAGAGTAGAGAGAGGGGAGAGAGAGGAGAAGGGTAAGGAGACACAAGTGAGGCGATGGATATTCCCACCAACTTCTTGGATCTTCTATCACAGGCTTTTTCTTGCGTGTGCAAAGGATAGTGTTGTGTGGCATATGTTCTATACTTCTATGTCTATTGAAGGCAGGACGTGTCGAGGATTATTCCTATATAAATATTTTACTATATATATTATAGTTTTTTTAAAACATCTCCAGCAGACAAGTTAAATTTTACCATCTATATATTTCTATATGGCTAGCCATATTATTACACTACTTTAATAGAACATCCATATTTTACCATCTATATTCTCATCTCCAATATTTTAGTGTTATATAACTATCAATAGAGTTTTACCTGTTACATTGAAACGGATATTTTTTGAACCGCTATTGTTCAAACGGCTATTATGTTTTTCGAACGGCTATATTTTTGTAATGGCTATTTTTGCAACAACTGGTCATCAATTTCAAATACTATTGCTACAACAAATTCTTAGAGTTTTTCAACACTGCTACAACAAATTATAAATACCATTGTTTTAACAAATTGCAGTCAAATGAACCTTGAAATATAAACCTAATCTCTAATCAATTTCTCCCTTATTTTTTTCAAACCAGCCCCATCTCTCTCTCATTTTCCTCATTCTCTCCTTGACCTCTCCACCGACCTCTATCTCCCTAACTCTCCACCGAGCTCCCTCCTCTCTCATGGCCTTCCCCTCCTCTCCCATGGCCTTCCCCAGCGCAGTCCCTCCCCGAGTGCCTTCCCCCGATGCTGCCCCTCTCCCGGAGCTCCCTCCCCTGTACCCCCCCCTCGGCCACCACTGAACCAGAGCGGCGGGCCCCCTCCCCCAAGGTCCCTCCCGTGGTGGCACTCCCCTCCCCCCCCGGCATCGCTCCTCTCCCCCGAGCTCCCTCCCCGGTAAAATATGGGTGACGGTGCATGTGTTGTCATCCCCTCCCCCGACAGCCCCCTCCCCCGGTGGTGATGAGACGGTGGCCCGATCTTTCGGTGAGACAAAAATAACTAACGGTTTGGTGGAGTTTGACCTTGACCATCCAACTATACCATACGCGACGATACGCCTTAACAATCGCTAAACCAACCTCCGATAGTTATTGACCTTGTCGTAGGCGCGATCAACCTGAACAACGAAGTTCGAGTTTTTGCAAGCAACCGAAGAACCAACAAGAACATGATAAATTGTAATCTAAAATTGCGAGTATTAAATTGGCACAAAAGATAGCAGAAAGTATATTGGGATTCCACTAGCGATCTAAATAAGGCGGTAGTCCTACACGACTTGTAGATACGATAATATAGCATTAGCTAAACAACTCAATGAAACCCAAAAATTAAAGAGAGAATCCTAGGGAGTATATAAAGGCAAGAGGTGATCTGTTACAAAGGTAGTCTCGGACTGTTTTGGCAGTTGCGATTGGCCCATAAGGAATTTGGATATGGGGTTAGATAGGTTGAAAAGAGCACGAGATAAGCTTTCCAGAGAATTCAAGATCACCCAAATCAGAGTCCGTATGCTCGAGATAAAGACGTTTGAAGTTAGGGCTCTCTCAGCAATCCGAATCAGAGTCTAGATCTTGTGGGACTCTATCTCTAGCTCTCCTTGGCCCCAAAGTGACGTGGGAAGACTCCTTGTACAACACCAATTCATGTGGGACATGATCATAACTACATGAACTTTATTCTCTCCTCTTCTTGAGAGCTTAAACTTGAATCATCGCTTGTTCTTCACGATCTTGACAAATCTTATTTTATTCTTTATAGTGGACGTAGTTGAAGTAGTGAAAGTAGAGGTGACAGTGGGTGCATCCATGGGTGTCATGTCCTCATCATTCTCCCTTCCTCAAAAACAAAGCCGTCATCGGCTTTGCATAAGCTGAAAACCATCAAAGAGCAAAGAAAGCGTGTATGCAGCATATATGTATCTATCAATCATGGTTAGCTCTTCGTGGTTAGCAATTACATCCAAACCAGAATTAAAAATGTGATGCGTCATGGTAGATTTGACAAGCATGTTTAGTGTCATATCCTTCTTAGATTTTCAGCAAGCATTGCAACTCAATTTGCAAATATAAGTGTCTTTATATACCCCCTAGGATTCTCTCTTTAGTTTTTGGGTTTCATTGAGTTGTTTAGCCCGTGTCTTTATGATGAGCATTAGCAAAAGGGATGAGCTTATCAAAACTAACCATACAACAAGTGTTGCGACTAGTTTTACAAGCATATGTGAAGCATTCATCGTAATATTGCTCAAACATGTGCCATGGAAATTTATGCGAATGTACATTCAAAGAGGTGAAAGGATTATCACTAGCATGCTAAATTTTAGGATGTGGAGGAACACAAAAATTTGTGGTAGCATGCAACATAAGTCTTTGAATGAAATTCTCACATTGCAAAGTTCACGAGATAAACAATTGCAAATGATCATTGTCGGAAAGAGTAAGTTTATCAATAATTTCAGCACGGGTGAGGCAAAAACTATGCACTAAAATTTCACAATCTACATTATATTCTCCAATCACATTAATTTGATAGCACGGAGTGTAGATGAAAGTCCACGAAGGTAAACTTACTAGTTCAGAAATTTTCATTAGAGCATGTGACAATTGCATAGGCATGTCAAGATGAACATAGCACAATAAATTAGAGAATATGCATCAAGTTCTTTTTCAGGTGCTACTAATTTATCACTCCTATCTCAGATTCATTCAACTCACAAGGCTCAACTTTTGGCGCTGCTAGACTCTCATAGTAACCATTCTCAACATGTGAAGCAATCAAAGCAGTAGAGTTAATATCACTATTTGGAAGGTCTAAAATGGTACTACCATTGTCTAGAGGAACATTAAGCACACCCAAATCTGAAATTTCAGAATTCATATTATCGATATCCATGTTTGGTGTAACCAAATCAGTACATAAAACGTAAGTTTCACATGGTGCACATATATCGGCAGGTAATTCAATGATTTGATCACATGGCAAGCTCAAATCAGCAAGCAATGCATTGGTTCTAGAAAAAGTATCACGTGACTCTTGGAAAATAATTTTAGCATGTTTAATCAATTTCTCATGAGGGCTAGTAATAATTTCAGCACATGGAACACTAATTTGAGCTCTAACATGTGATTCTAAAACACAAGTAGCATGTTCATCATCTAGTTGTGGCATGGATATAAGTGAAGTATTATCACACAACTCTTCCTTATCACAAGGAGCATTACGTAATTCTTTACAAACAGCGTTCTGAACTTGTGGTAAAGGCAAAGTAATAAACGGTTCCACTCTAGGTTGCACTAAAATAACATGAGTAGTGGACAAGTAGAGTTCATCACATGGAGCATGGGGACTAGTACCTTTAACAGGTTGCAACATGGGAACTTGTACCTTGTATTTATTAGCCTCATTTATCCATCTCTTGATCACATGTTCAGCTTTGCAAGCAAGACGAAACAAACGATTGATAGAGAAGCAGTCCTTATGCATAAGTTCGTCCTGATATCATGAAGCAGTCCTTATGCATAAGTTTGTCCTGAATATCATGATTCAAACCTTTCCAAAATCTATTAAGAGTAGCTTCCTCACTTTCATTGATATTATAACAAAATAAGTAATATTAAAGATCTTGATAGTACTCATCAACGGTGTTACTACCTTGTTCTAAATGTTGCAACTTTTGAAGCTTGCTACGTATAAAAGAGGACGGTACGAATTTGTATCTCATTGCAAGTTTTAAATTATCCCAAGTAGCAGGTATATAATCATGGTATAATCGACAATATTCATCCCACCAAATAGAAGTAAAATTAGTGAATGGGGTAATAGCAGCCCATACTTGATTATGCTTAGGAAAGACACGGCTAGCAAATATTTCATTGAGTTCTAATTCCCAATCGAGATAGAAATCAGGCCTATTACAACCCTCAAATATTGGCATGAAGACAATATGATCATGTACCTTTTCACGTTGTGGTACCTTTCGTGGAGGCAGTCGTACTTGCCATGGTGGTGATGATGAAACGCGCGCCTTAGGGTATGGCACATCTCCCACTATAGATCTAGCCCAAGAATTGATTACTCCAGAACCTGTCATTGTCAGTAGAAGACAAGGAAACAAATCACAATTATATGTTCCTACCAACTACTAGAATGTGGGGTGTGGGGTGGAAAGAATCTCAATAATTCTGTAGCAAATACCAAGCTCTTACGAGTTCTTACCGTGCTGCAGTGGTTGTCAGCCTTTGGCGATGTCAAAGATAATCAAAAGATTAATATAGCGATTACCAAGGTGACCGAACAAAGTACAGTATAGGGAGGTGGAGTTTGGTTGGCTTCAATATGGTAGCAAGGAATAGCAAAAATCAATTTAGCAAATGCAAGTTGAATAAGTGTTCAAGTACTAGTCGATGTTGTTGATCCTAGCTCAAACCAGGTACTAAACAATCAATGCCCAAAAGATATAAGTGAAGCTCAAAGAGATGTGGTACAAAAAGCCCTAAAAGAAGAGTAAGAGTTCTGAGTTTTTTTCTTTTTTTTTAGTTGGCCTTCTGTGTGGCTTTTCTTTTCTATATTTTTTTCTAATGTCAGAAACTCACTCAAATAGGCAAACGGGCAAAGAGCTAAAATCTGGTTGTCGTTGGCTTGCCACGGTAGTAAAAATAGCTAATATGGTGCCATGGCAGAGAAGTGGCAGCAAACAGCAAGCTCAAAACTGGCATGCTGCTGCCGCGGCAGCAGAAACAAGCAAAACCTTTGCCGCAGCAAAAAAATGGCAGGAGGCTGAAAGTTAAATCCTTGATTTCTCCCAAACGGCTATGCCAAATCGGCTGAAAATTTTATGGTAGGCTCCTGAGAATATTCTTGATTTTATAGAATTTTTTTAGAATTTTTGGAGCACTTTGAAAATTTGAGCCTGAAAGGGATTTGAATTCGGACAGAATTTGAGTCCGAATTAAATTTGGTGTCCTTGTCTGAAAGCAAGGGGAAGTAGATGTCTAGGAGGCTTTATAGGACATGGGGGAGCCCCTGTGGTTGGTCAAGGCTTGCCCAAGAGTGTTGGATGGGATCTGAACCAATGTAGGCAGAGTTGAGGAACTTGACTTGAACTCCAAACAAACACGTCCTTTCCTTCTTCTGATTTTTTTTCTTTCTGAATTCTCCTCTAATCCAAACTGGTCGTGGCTGAGCAAAGATGTGAGGAGAGCAAGATTGTATTCCTCTAAGCTAGGGCTCGTAGCTTTCCTAGCTGCGGGAGCGAAGTTAGGCGTAGTGGCAAGTTTTGCGGCGTGGCAGCGGATTGATGTTGCTGTGGAGGATGGATGCAGTGGCAAGATGATGATGGCAGCGGAATAATGATGGTGGCAGTGGCAACACAATGGTGGCAATGGCAAGATGAAATAGACATGATCTACAACTATGACCAGCAACTTGACATGACGATGCAACCACAAATTCAACAATGCAAAATTACTGAAAGAAAGATGCAATGGCTCGAAGTGGTTTGGACAGTGGAGAGACAAATCTATTTTTTATGGGCTTTTTCTGGACAATAGGTAAAAAGAGATCTAACTACGAAAACGGTAAATTTCTCACCGAACAACTTGAGCTCTGATACCACTTGATGAGACGGTGGCCCGATCTTTCGGTGAGACGAAGATAACTAACGGTTTAGTGGAGTTTGACCTTGACCATCCGACTATACCGTACGCGACGATACGCCTTAACAATCGCTAAACCAACCTCCGATGGTTATTGACCTTGCCGTAGGCACGATCAACCTGAACAACGAAGTTCGAGTTCCTGCAAGCAACCGAAGAACCAGCAAGAACAATGATAAATTATAATCTAAAATTGCGAGTATTAAATTGGCACAAAAGATAGCAGAAAGTATATTGGGATTCCACTAGCGATCTAAACAAGGCGGTAGTCCTACACGACTTGTAGATACGATAATATAGCACTAGCTAAACAACTCAATGAAACCCAAAAACTAAAGAGAGAATCCTGGGGAGTATATAAAGGCAAGAGGTGATCTGTTACAAAGGCAGTCTCGGACTGTTTTGGCTGTTGTGATCGGCTCGTAAGGAATTTTTGATATGAGGTTAGATAGGTTGGAAAGAGCACGAGATAAGCTTTCCAGAGAGTTCAAGATCACCCAAATCAGAATCCGTATGCTCGAGATAAAGACGTTTGAAGTCAAGGCTCTCTCAGCAATCCGAATCAGAGTCCAGATCTTGTGGGACTCTATCTCTAGCTCTCCTTGGCCCCAAAGTGACGTGGAAAGACTCCTTGTATAACACCAGTTCATGTGGGACATGGTCATAACCACATGAACTTCATTCTCTCCTCTTCTTGAGAGCTTAAATTTGAATCCTCGCTTGTTCTTCACGATCTTGACAAATCTCATTTTATTCTTTATAGTAGACATAGTTGAAGTAGTGGAAGTAGAGGTGGCAGTGGGTGTATCCATGGGTGTCATGTCCTCATCAGGTGGCCACCTCCCCCGACGCCTCTATCCCCCGCCCCCTTCCACCCGTGACTAGATCTGGAGCGGGGCAGGCGACAGGGTAGCGTCTGACGTCAGGGCTGGAGCTGGTGGGCGACGGGTAGCGGGGATGGAGCAGAGCAGAAGCAAGGGGCGACGGGCGGCAGGGTTGGAGCAGCGGCGGGTGACAGGCCGAAGGGAAAAGGCAAGAACTCGATGTCCAGGCGGCGGTAGTTGCTAGACGGAGGTCGAGGAGGGACACGTTACATTTGGTGTTCGGGGAGGCCTCGATGGCGTGCCAACCAAAATAACGTGCGGGATGGTGTTGCTCTTGGAGGGCATCTTTTCAGCTCTGGGACGCTATCGAGCAATGGAGGTTGGGATAGCGTCTCTCCTGGAGTTACTCTTAGCTCGATAGAGAACTGCATTGATTTATCAGGAAAAAGAAAAGGAAATATTTTGTGTGGATACAATGAGGAATACAATTTCTGATTAATGACTACTAAATATAAAGAAATTTATGGCATGATTTAGGATTTATATGACTGTAAAAATATAGAAATTGGATGTCACGACACATTAATTCTACAGAAATAGAAAATATAGGAATAAATAATGTAAATTATTTTCTTACATCATAGAAAAATACAAGAGTTTTTTCTAAGGATTAGGTGTTTGACATAATTATCATAGAAAAAAATAAAAATTTCATGAGGTTAGATTTAATGAAAAAAATTCGAAATGACATGCAATGTAGCCCTTACAAAAATACTTAGTTTTCAATCCTACAAATCAAACAAGCTCTACAGAAAAATTTATATGGATAGGACCCTCTAAAGTTTCATGAAATTCCTTTGAATAAAAAAGATCCTTACGCAGGTCTGGAATCCTATAGCCACATTAGATAACTTAAGACTGGGCGGACTCCGAGCTCGCTCGTTCACCCGAGCACCTCGTCCGCCCGATCTCCCCGCGGGCGGCCAGGATCGACGCGGGCGGGCGCCGCGCATGCCGCCGCCCCCGCCTGGGCCTCCGTGGGCCGGCCGCTCCTGCTGGGCCGCCGCTGTTCTGCAGAAAAAATCGGCGCAAAATCGGTGGCCTATGGTGCGTCGATGTCGGGTAACGTCCGTTTCCGGGCGGACGGCCGCGATCGGCCGGCGCGGGGCGTGCGTACGCAGAAAATCGGTGGCGTTGATCTCTGCTGGATTGTTCTAGGTGTGTGCTGAGCAAGCTACTGGAGTGGGTGGAGGCTTCTCGTGGTTCTTCGGCTCCTCTCCAGGCGATGGCGACGGCGACGACGGCTATCCAGGTGATGGCGATGGCGACGGCGGCTGCTCCCTCGCAGGTGAGCTCCTCTCCCCTCTCCTCTTCCCAGCGACGCAGGTAGGCTCCGCGGCACCGCTCCTTCTCCCCCCCATTGCCGACGGCAGGCGCCAGGCAGCAGTGGGGCTCGCAGGTGGGCTCCTCCCCCAGATCCCGATCCCGCGGCGGAACCCGGCCCCCGCGTGGACGCGCAAGGAGTGGCGCGCCGTCCCCGACGCCCCGCTCCGCACCAATGGTGCCGAGGTCGTCTTTCTACTTCGTGCGCCTACCCAGCCCCGTGCCTCCCGTCCGCCGCTGGCCCAAGGGACCGAGCACCCTGCCGTCACCGGCGCGGTGGCCGGTCCGCCGCTGGCGCTGCGTCGCCGCTCCTCTCCCTCATGTGCGCCCCTCTGTCCCGCGCCTCTTGCCTGGCCGCATCGCCGCCGCCGTCTCTTGCGGCAGTGAGTACTAATTTTTTTAGGTCTCGTGCATCCATTGCATCCATCATCCGTCCATCAGAAAGGATCGCTCTCATTTCCATGGGATAAACAGAAATCTCCGAAAGAAAACTTTAGCCTTGGAGTAAACAACTGGAAGGTGCTTACTGATGCTGCTTGGAGGATTGGAGCAAAGGGACTTGAAAGTATATTCTTAAAGGTTATTTGCAATTCTTGTTCTTTTGTGTTCCTTCTTCTTTTTGGTCCTTCAATTGTTTGGCTAATTTCAATTGTTCTTTGTTATGGAAGGGGGGCAGTGCATTGACTGTGAAATCAATCTATGAATCGGTAGGAAATACAGTTTTTTTATTGGCAGATTCAAAATTCTATTGCTTCACACAGCATCGTTGTTTATTAATATTACTTACCATTATGGTGGTTAACCAATAGATTACCTGGAAAGCTGCTCATGGAGGCTGCAAATTATGATAAAGAAAAAACTTGTTAAGCAGGTACACATAGTCTAATTGATTCTGTTTGATTTAATGTTGTTGATATTTTATGTGTTCAACAACAGAGCAATAGATATAAGTTTGTATTTAAACTAGGTTTTATTTGTCCTCATCTGGAAAATGCTTCGGCAAAAGCTTGACATTTAGACCGACCATATTTACAAGTTGCAACCTGCATTCATAACTGTCATAATAGAATATCCTTCGGAAGTATTGAAGTTTGCCATTTCCAGGGTGGGCGATTAGCTGCTGTTAACCTTGACTCTAGAGCTGGCTTGCTTGCAGCTAAGCAGGTAATATCCTCTTTTTGTTATCAGCTACTTTCGTACATTACTGGTATTATACCCATGCTTTTGTCTAAGATTTGCACATTTAGCATGTCATGTTTCAATAATCCTCTTGAATGTATGCAGGGTTTGGCTCGTGCAGCATCTAGATATGTTGGTCTTAGGAGTGTCATGACTTTACTTTGACCAATGTATGTTTCTCCTAATACTCCATAGTGTATTTTAAAAATAAAAGTATTATGAGGTTCTAGGTGGTTCTACACAAAATATTCTGACAAGCTTCTTTTTCGTGAACTGTTCTAAATTGTTGTGATGTTTTCTGTGGCTGCTTGCCGTCTTAAATCTGCAGTTCTGAATTTACTGCCTGTCAAATATCTATCTTAGACCTTGATTTAATCAAATTTAAATTCTATTTTGCACATGTAATAGTTCGTGTTGATCTGTGAAATGTAGAGCAGCCTGCAAGTCGGCTACTAACTGTTTACTGCTTAAATGTTACACACAATGTGGGGTACACTCTTGACTGATATTGTGATTCAAATGCTCGGGACAGATTATGCTAGGATCGTGCAGGCAATCTATGCTTTCGCTCAGGTGAAGTTCACTTTACGTCATCGTTTGGTGTCAATAGCTGCATTGATTCATATGTTGTCTTTCTAACAGATTCGGCTCACTCGGTCATGAAACATAGAATCTCATGAAGAATAACCAGAGCACGATCATTCTGGACAAGCCTAACTGAACATTCTGATCTCGTGCATCATTACTGGCCCATAGTGTACATTCTGATCACGCAGATTCCTATTGTTTCTTTTTGTAGGTGAAGTATCCTTCATGTAAGGAAGCCCAAGAATAGAGATGGCTTGTACTTCTTAAGGGATACGACTGAGGTAATAGAAGTTATCACTACTACAGTTTCTTTCTACATTAATTTTTTGATGATACATTCAGAATACGCCCATTATGTTGTTAGCCATGTATTCTTCATATATGCAGGCCTTTCTGCTTATTTATCAATGCCTTCAAGTCACCATCTCATGATCATCGTCCTTCCTTGAAGATCATTTTCGGACCTGTTTCTCAATTCAGATACCTGAACTGCCTACATGACTATCCATCTCTAGAAGACAGACATATATATCTATATATCTATTTGATTATCTATCTATTTCCGAGACTTTCCTTCTATATATATATATATGCTACCCTTTTGAACTACAGTTTCTATGATGCACTCATCTATGTTACCGTTCATTATTAGTACTACTTCATATTATCAATTATATTTCGTACTCCTACCTTAGCTACACTTAATCTTTCCATACCTCTTTCTTTGTTGTGATTAAGACTTACAACTTACATGCCTCAGATTATATCCATCAAAATCCTCTAAATACTGTTATTGTTCTATTTATCGATAAAACATTCAAAGTATGATACAATATTTTGAATACTTTATCACTCAATTAGAACCTTTTAGTTGCCAAATATTTAGCTATCGGCGATGCAACGCGAGCGTTCCCGCTTCGATTGACAGAGGAAACCAAGCGATTCAGGAGATTCAACTCCACTTCGTTGACTGTGTGTACCAGTATGAAGCAGGTTTTCCTCTAGGTATATTGTAGTCTGTAATGATTACTTGATCTGAAAACCTGCTGTTGAAGCACACTACCTGAGTTAGCTTTCTAGCCTATTTAGGACAATAAAGTTGGGCGGACTCCGCCCGATCTCAGGGCATCAGGTGCGGGATTACGTCCATTCGTATCCATGGCATCTACCTCTGGCGCTCACTGGGGACGGATCCTCCGTTGCTTGCAGATAAAGCTCCCCCCTTCCATGTTCCCTTCTCTCCCTTTCTCTTCTGATTGATCAGAACATGCATATCTATTTTCCTATTAGTGTTCTTTTTTTTAATTACCAATTTGTGTTGATACGGTGATGTCCAAATTTTAGCATCGATCCAGATAAGCAAATGTTTTTTGGTACTGGTATGTGCTTTTTTTATAACAAAAAGGTATATTGCAGATTTGTGTTAAAAAATTTGCCAACTTGTTGCAGGAAGCTATGCATGCTCTGGGGTGTCTTTTCCTGGACTCGAAGAAGATCGAAAGGAATCGCGTTAAGGATATTGCTTTTCTGGCCCATGATCCTTTCACCGAGAAGCTCAGGTACTTTAACTTGATGGTAAGATTTCTGCTATATGACTAGAGAAGACATCAATTTTCCTTTCCTCACAGAAAGATGCATGGTGAAGGAGAAAGAGGATGATGGGGACGATTATGCAATTCTGTAGTGCTTATTATTGTTCGGCATCTGTTGCTTTGTCATTCTCAAGTGTGAGTTTCTATTCCTCGAATATCTTCTAATTTGTTGCCAGGTGCTGTATGTCGCAGTTATCTGGTGCTATCAAATGTTTGTTCTCTTAATTGTTGTAGGATATATAATGATTCGAAGCAAGTAGGTAGAGAAGTGCTACTATTATTAAAAATGAAGTAACTAATACTTACTTTTGACATGATACAAGATCCTATGACCTTTTCTCTTGAAAGGACTCCACATGGCAAGGTACCTGCTTTCTTTGGTTATTTCTGTTATTCTAAGAGGCAAGAGTTACAATTATTATTATATTAGTAACAAGAGATGTCTACTTAGTAGTGAGAATAAGCTTGTTTCCTTGGGTAGTAAGCCATTTCAGAGGAAGAGCAGCTTGCTACAAACGAGATCTGTACCATTGGTTCAATTCTAGGTTCAGGTTTGCTTGGCCTCACAGACTCAATGCTTATTTAATTATACATCTCTTTTCAAATTTTCGAGTTCTTTCCACTATGTTGAATGCAATCTACAGTCAGGATGTTGGCACCTGCACTGTACATTTTGTTTGCATCTGCACTACCTGTTATCGCCTTTGGGGAGCAATTGAGTAAAGATACAGGTTGGTTGTTCTTCCTTGCAATTTTAAGATCAGTAGAATTTTTCTCATTTGTAGTTACTGTCATGATATGGTACATCCTTCGTTTTGTCTCTCTGTGTTGGTACTTATGAAAATAAGAAGAACAATATAGTAGATACCTGCATGTTAATTATTGTCTCCAACATGAGTACAAAACAAAATAAATAATTTTCTTTATTAGATTTGACATTATAGAAAGGAATGACCAAACAGGTAATTCTGATCCTTGTTCTTAGGCACAGTTGCTGACAAGTGACAAGAAAATTGTCGTCTTTCCGATGGTACACTAACGATAGTTGAGGCATTAGCATCTACCACTATATGTGGCATCAGAATGTAATGGGAGGACAGCCACTGCTGATCATGGGAGTTGCAGAACCAGCTATTATCATGTACACATATCTCTACAATTTTATCAAAAAATTAGTCGAGCCTTGGACAACGGTTATTCCTGGCGCGGGCTGGATAGTAGAGGATGATAAATCAAAAAATACTTCTCATGTTTGCCTTACAATTAAACTAAATGGTACTAATTTTCTTTATCCACTGACAGGGTTTGCATGTGGACTGCGGTCATGCTGTTCTAATGCCAATGTTTGATACTGCAGTTCCTTCAAACAGATTTATAGGGTTTGCAGGAGACTTGTTTGGAATGTTAATTAATATATATTATAACTGGGCAGCCTCCGCGCAATTATGTTCATGCAAGAAGCTATCAAGTATATAATTTGCTATTTACTGAATATATACTGTGTAGTACTACCGTGGTTATGAAATATGTGATATTTTAGAATTTGGGTGGTCAATTTTTTTTGACTTTACTTCTACTATGTATAAATTTTAAAAATTATTTGTAGAACTTTCCTTCAAGATGGACGGGCGTGTATCTTAGACCTAGATCTCTAAAATTTCTCCCCATATCCTACATTTTAATAGATCTATTTCCAAGATCTCACCACCATGCTCGTAACATTCCATTTAACCATAGCAAAACAAACAGCAAACTCCCATCAAATACAGAAATTGAATGCCACAGTATAGTACGGATCTTACTTTCCTTTTATTTTTTAACTACCTCCTGTCCGGAACTTGACCCGATTACCATTCTCCCACACAGCTTACCTGCTCTTCTAAATGTCCTTGCAGGTAATTGCATGGACGTCCCATTCCCTTTAACCCTTCATTTCCTCCCATAGCATCTTATTTGTTATTAGCCTCCTTACTCAGTTAGAACTTTGTACCTTTTCGCTCCTTCTCGGCAAATTTTTGCTCATACTAGACCAAATCCATTCTACATCGATAATTCTATTCTGTCCAGATTCCTATACAGGTTCATATTTTTATCCTCAACATCTATCTATTTGTACTCAGTTACCATAAATTTACTGTGCAGTTTTACAGTGCTACGAACATGACAAAGAAGCAATCAAGCTCAGGACATGGTGATATCATACATAATTACATATACTATTTTACATATATTGTGACATTCATATACATTATATAAAATCTTCCATCAACCTTCGCAGCAACAAGTACATTCGATGATGACATTATTATGTACACTCACCATCCCAATACTAAGCAAGATGGTGGATAATCAACTCAGTCAAATACTGTCATCTACATTAGTGATGATGATGATATATCAGGCATAATACTTTCACTCTACATTTCTCTATGTTTCTATGCACCATGTTAGATATAAACCTTATGCTTCTCCCTTCTATCTATTTTTACCTTTTAGAAAATACACACATGCAAGCACAGTTCTCCAATTACAAAGTTAAGCTATCAGAGATATTTGTTAAAAAAGGTAACATTCTGATACATTTGCACTTAAACATTACCCATTTATTTACATGCTCTGTCCCATGTTGTAAGCCCAATATTAACTCAAACCTATTTCATTCTGTATGACATGCCGCTGTCCATATGACTTTATAATCCTTTCTTGTACTGCTCCTCACATTTTACAGAATACCAACAGCCCGATCTTAAAAAAGGTAGCATTCTGATACATTTACACTTAAACATTATCCATTTATTTACATGCTCTGTCCCATCTTGTAAGCCCAATATTAACTCAAACCTATTTCATTCTCTATAACATGTCACTATCCATATGACTTTATGATCCTTTCTTGTACTGCTCCTCACATTTTACAGAATACCAACAGCCCGATGTCTTCTTCTCCAATGAAAAAAAATAAAACTGTCAGAGAAGCCTACTAACCAAGCTAACATGATCATATTATTTCTCTTTCCTGTTTATTCATTCACTCTATTCAATATCATATAACCCCATAGAATCCAGCACTTTCTCATCATAATTATCTAATACAGCATCCTAAATGCATAAACATTTGATCAAATCCTACGCAGCAGATAGAACTGCAGGAACTATACACAGGTCGGCACCTTCTCATCAAATCAAAAACCACAGCCATCAAACAGTCTCATCAAACAAGGTGATAACATGACCTTATTTGTTCAATTACAACATGCCATTTTTTAAACCTTTATTTAATGTTTTTCATGCAGGACCTTATCATCCCCAGTCTATTACAGGCTACAACCGATTCTGCATATTCGGAAATGACATGAAACTAACAAGCAATAATATAAGACATCTAAAACAGATAGTTGGCACGAAAAAAACGTCAAATACCATTCAATGTTTGCAAAATGAAGAAGGAGTCATTGGCCCGAACAAACGGATGGTAAACCTCACGCCTCTTATATTGCATCATACAAACCTATATTATATACAACATCCTGATTACAGTTTCTCTATTTTATTTTATTTGCAGTACTTCTCAGTGAATTTCATAGGTACCTATCTCAAGCAATTTCTAGGTGAACCAATCAACTATTTACAATCAAACATGCAACCAGCAACACAAGACATCAAGTCCGTTTAATAATGGGAAAGGACAAGCGAGCTACCATAACAACCAATTGGACCTTATTCATCCAGGCTGCCCAGCTAAAAATAGGAAACATATGTGTGTTTGCATACAGCTACAGCAACGACAGCCTATCACTCATTGTCCACTCTCTTTGATACAGTTAAACACATCACATTTGCTCTGAATATATCTTACATCGCAAATTAAATACCATTTGTACCTACAATAACATATGCTACATTCTTTGTGCAGGAACGTACTCAACCCCACTTCATCAATGTCTTTGAGCAAGCATGCCAACAACTCGATCCTTCTTTTGCAATTATCTTAATAGATACTTGTGGATTGAGTTGTAAAAATTGCCTCTATAAATATCCATCCATATCTAGAACCTAACCATGTATATATCCCTATATGTATGTGACAACCCTATATTTGCTATTTAAGCTATGCACTTTTATGTTAGTGGTATATATTACTGCACATTATTACCAATGCTTCCTCTTATCAATTGTCTTCTTCAAGTACACATTGAATATCCTAATATGAACATCAAACAATAGCGCTTTACGTGCCATAAATGATTTCTATAACAATCTTCAATATGCCATTTTTATTCTATTTATGAATAGTTATTCAGGCTATAATACAATGTCTAAAATATCTGATCACTAAATTAAAACCTGCCCTTTAATTACCAACAATTTGAAGATTGGCGCAGCAACACGCGCCTTTCTGGTCTAGTCAGACTAATAATCCGTGGGACGGGTGCTGCTATGCTAGATAGCAGTTGTTTTAATGTGTATTTCTATATTTAACAACATACGCGAGTTACTCAATAACTTGCAATTTAGTTACCCTTGTAAGATTTACCCGAGGGTGTCGACTTTTTAATATTCAAATATGCTCCAAAGTAATTATTTATATCTTAGAAATAAGGGAGAAACATTACAACCTTTGAAACAAATTGATAGTCGTAAGGTCACGATAATCCTAGAGAGGGTAATCGTCACTGCATTACACGGTGTTGCTCATTCCAATCACCAGTAAACCGACCGCAGAAAATCCAAAGAGGCAACTCCACTTCTTAGAATTTGCCGTATTTGAGTCGAAGAATTTGCGTCCGTTGACGTTGCTGGGCCTGTCGAAGAATTTGCGTCCGTTGACGTTGCTGGGCCTGTCCTCCCGATAAACTGATAACAATTCATTTGTGGCTGATAATTAAGAGCTAACTCAATAATTTAAGTTCTAATCTGATAGGTTAAAGCTTTGGATGGTCCCAAATACTCAATGATTCAATGACAGTTACGCTAAAATCTGCAACACACTAACTCCAGTTAGCGTATTAATTAACTCACATCCTGATGATTCCGTGTCAAGGCTCACTAGTAAAAACAAGCCGTGTGTGCTCGGTAACATGTTTTGTTGCCCCTCATAATTTATTCCCGAGTCTGACAAATATTGGTACCACCTGGACTGGTAATGGCGTATGCACTGTGCATGCTGATCCTTTTAAATTTGGCAAAGCATGGAATGCAGTTGGCGAGGGCACCATGCATGCATCTTTCTTTTCCGTAATGCTAACGATACAGATTTACCCTAGAAAAAGTGAACAAACGCTTTGCTTTAGTTTTTTTTGTGATAAATGTGTTAGATTTTAATCCAAAAATGCGTCAAATACTCTCCCGTGCATTTTTTCTGGTTGGATGGCTAGATTCTGAGCCTTCTAATATCATCATTTTAAAATCAATTCTAAAACTTTAAAAATAGTCACTCCCTTGTCTATTTCTTCATTTTGATGAGATCTGCAAAACTATATCATGATTGAATATGTTTTGATGATTTTCTGTCTATTACGTTTTATAATATTGTCTACTGCATTTTTGATGTTTTTTCTTTGATTCCATGTGGTAATATAGTTGTACTGTATAGTTTTAGTTGTCTATAATATATTTTGTTGTTATTCTCTATTGCATATATTTCTCTACCATATTTTTGATTATTTTCTACTGTATATTTTTATCTACTATATTTTATGTCAGTTGTCTACTGTAATTATTGACAATTGTCTACTGCATTTCCCTATAGCTATCTACTACATACATATTTTTTTTTATAGTCATGTATCTTTTCCATCTATGATTTCTATGTGTTTTATAGTGGTCTACTATTAGTGGTCTTAAGAGGTGCTTACCCAGTTTTATAGAGTAAACATTTACGCTTGCCTTTTTTTTTCTTTTACTCCTAGACGTGCGGGGATATTTGTAGGTAAGCGAATTCTCTCTCTCTCTTTTTTCTTTTTTAGAACTGGTGTGCGGATTCTCTAAATAAAGGATTAAATCCTTAAAGTTTAGTGTTGTACCACTGATTGGCTGCCTGATGAAGCCCCACCAAGCCCAATAGGTGTAAGTTTTACATGTTTGGTTGCCTGTTACTGAAAAGCAGCCAGCCCCAGAGGAACGCCCGAATCGAACTCCTCTTAGCCTGGCTGGAGAGACGCAAGGCGGATGCAGGGGCGTCTCCCGAGTTGCATTAGCGTGTGCGTTCTGCTTTAGTTCGCTTTCTCCTTCAATCCCGCAAGTAACTCCTTCGATCTCCCGCTCAAATCAAGGTGCTCGCAGTTACATCCCCAGGCCCTGGTCTCCATCTGCGAGTGGCACTTGTCATCTCCCTCGTTTGCCTCGCGCTATTCTCCATGGGCAGCGACGTTACCATCCTCCGTCGCCTAGGCACCAGGCTCGACGCGTCTAGCACCATCGTATCCTCTTTAACAGTCTGCCCGGGGCCGGAATCAGGATTTAGATATAAGGGACGCCAAAGAGACAAGGATCACATAACACATAATATAATAATAGCATAGCACGTTCAGCAATAATGTTACATGCCTATAACTTATCTCAAATATAACACGGTAAATCAAGCACAACCATATATGTCTGACAACACTAGTACAGAAATCCATATCCGAGGCGGTTGAAATAGCACATCCGAAACGGTTATAGCAACCGCCTCGACGGAATGGTTGCGGATATGAGGGCATACATCGGAGGCGGTTATACATCCACCTCGGATTAGACTTATCCGAGACGGTTGAAACGCGCCAATCGCCACGGATAATAATAATCGGAGGCGGTTACGTTCTATTAACCGCCTCAGATATCTCCTTATCCGAGGCAGTCATAATAATTTAACCGCCTCGGATAAGGAGTTATCCGAGGCGGTCAGAATAATTTAATCGCCTCGGATAAGTTGTTATCCGAGGCAGTCAGAATAACGTAACCGCCTCGGATAACTCTCTTATCCGAGGCAGTGAGGATAGCTTAACCACCTCCATTAGAGATATCCGAAGCGGTAGATAAGTTGCAACCGCCTCGGATATGGTTTTAAACAGACATTATTTAGCCTGATTTACTAGCCTCCCTGAAAAAGCAAACAGTTCATATGAATTTTCTATAGCACAGCACGTCCACAACAGATTTATATAGCACACTATTCAATCATTCATTCTCGCATCAATCACAAGACATAAACTTCAGACATTCACATACATACACATATAAGTAATATTACAAAACTTGTTCATTCGTGACATATACTCAATTCACATCCATGATATTGATCAAATTCAAAAAGTAAACATCTTGACATGAATAGAACCACTCGCCGCAGCCTCCGTACACGATAGCTGTTGATAAAAAAGTCTCATTTGTTAAATAGTGACATTCATAAGAAAAAGATAGAATTATTTGACACCCATATATACGTTAGCACCGAGAGAAAAAGTAAACGACATTTACAAACATCAAGTGCACTTGTCATTTGAAACCACAAGTTCGAAAGATAACTACAAAGTCTACAACTTTGCAACCAATGAAGTAGCAACTCCGCAACCAATGAAGTACGTAATGACCTAACTAGAAACCTAAGTAATGATCTAACTGGTCGCAATCCTAAGTTCCTAGCATGCCTCCGAGGAACCGAAGCGTCCTTGGGGACTAATGACCTCATTGTTGAGGAAGCTAGCGATGTGCGACCGAATCTGGGACATGTCCATATCTTCCAACTGTTTGATTCCCATGGTTTGCGCCCCTCCCTGAAAACATGAGGCTTACACTCAGGGCGAATAGCATGATTAAACACTAGACATTAGTTAGTGGCGATGGTTTCGTACCGCTAGATCTCCGTACTTTGGGTTGCTACAAAGGGCTAGCATGTGGAAACACACGTAATACCCACAGGAGTCGGTCCCTTCGGGCTGCTGCCGGCACTACAAAAGGAATATCGATTAGGTATAGAGGGTAGAAGTATGATGGCATTAGTTCGAGGAGTTAAGGACATTACGGAATACCTTAAACTTTGAGTCATGACGTAACTCGACGGCCACTCCTTTCTTGACCTCCTTGTGCCTCCCTCCATGTTTGACGTACGTGTCAAATGCTCTAGGTGATTCAAAACAATTAGCATCGAACTGTCGTTTCCTTTGTGAAGAAGACAGAATAGGCATGGATGAAGTAGAAAGTTTTGGTACTCACTCGTCGAGTAGATGCATGATGTCCACATACCCTTGCTTGCGGTAGTCAATGCTATGCCTCATGGAATCAAGGTACCATACCTTATTCCACTTCGGCACGATCACGAGGAGGATCCAATGGCTCCTGATTATACGATACGAAGTTATTACATGTTTAGCCGTCGAACCATGAGAATTTACAAAGGATGTGGCTTACCCGATGTTTATAGGCAACCTGGATGGAATCTCGTGCGGAGTACTCACGGAGTAAATGCACGACGTAATCCCGCACCATGCTCTTATCTGACGGGATGGATTGGGCCGAGATCAAATGTGGGTCGCCGAACCCCACAGAGTTCTTAAGCTTTCTTCTTTCGCTAAGATCAATCATGTATCTGAGTACAGGAGAAGAACGACTTACATTGCAGGCATTTAGCGGTGATAAAACAAATAGGTGCTGTGTTGTAAGGACTTACAGCGTGAAGCATCTCATGAGACTAGCGTCCAGCTCACGGAAGTGCATCATGTTGAAGATGTCCGAGAAATCCACGGGAAACATATTCCCTTGGCGATGCTTGAAATGTTCCTCCGTGAAGTAGACTACGACGCCGACTCTTGTATCTGGGAACGGCCTGTTCGACATATCGAGATAATGGTCATGAAGCGTCTGGCAGGCTATGCCCAGGTTCACGTCAGCGTCAACCATAGGTTGTCCCGGCACGTGCTGGCAAGCTACCTCCGCTAAAGGATACTCCACATCAGCCGCCTATTTTGAAGCAGACTTCTTGGCTTTGTATACTTTCAGCTTGGATGTGGCCCCTTGACTCTTCGTTCAAACACGGCTTGGCCGTGAGCTCTCCACTGGTGGTAGTGCCAAGGGTTGAGGGGGTAGCGAACAACGTGGAAGCTCGACATGTGGCAGGCTCGGCAGTGGCTAAGGAAGGACGAGCTGCCTCGAAACCTCCGGTGGAGATCGAGCAACCACCGGTGAAAAGCTGAGCATCCCTTGATCCGGCGAGCATGGAGGAACGGACGGTATGCTCGGTGCTGATTCCAGGACTATGTCCTTCTTCGGCCACTGGACGAACGACCCGACCGCGTCGCTTAGCAACTGCATCTCATCAGTATCTCGCGAGTTCGGCAAGGGACAGTTAGCAAAGGTCGGGTTGATTGACTCGACCTGCACTCGTGCGAAGCCTGGTGTTAACGGGACACCGTGTATCACTGTTCTAGGAGCAGATGGCCAGACCTGACCGTACGCGGCGTCCATCGAGAAGTTCATCGTAGCGAACTGTATCTGCATCTTGCACCTTGTCGGACCCCCAATCTGGTCGACGGGAGAACAATCCTCGGCACCCGAGGCGCAGCTACTGCGGCGGGCACCCGGGCTAATTGCGACTGGTGCCCTGTCCTGCAGTACTGTGCTGAAAGCCTCTCCTCCATCGCCCTCGTTCTCTCCTCAAACTGCGCCTCAAGGGACGACTGTATCTCCGCTTTCATCTGCTCGGCTCTTGCTCGCTTCCTCTGTCGGCATGCCTCCTGCGTGTCCCCGGTGAAGGCTTTACTCCATGTTGCGAGATTACCGAAACCCCTAGTGTGTCCGTACGGCTCTCTGGTGCCGATGGCCTCGGAGAGTATGTCTTTCTCCCGACTTGGCACAAACGAGCCTTGAGACGCCTGCTCATTAAGCCCCACCATCCTCTGATAGACCTCCTCGTCTCCAGGGTTTGTCCAGACGCGTTGACCACGAGGATCCACCTTCATCCTCGCCCTGCACCAGTCCCGGATTCGGCTGTCGCTGAAATCTGAGAACACCGGCTGCTGACCGTGCTTCTCCGCTTCCTCGTCCTCCTTCGCCCACTTCTTCTTAGCACCGACGTACCCTAAGGTGCCGAGAAAATGCGGGTGCTTGTTCCTCCTGGCTAGCTCTTGCCCCTTCTGGCTATCTGCCTGGAACTCTTCGGACGACTTCAGGGCGCAGAACTCCGCCCAATCTTCTTCGGAGACATCCGGGTATGCCTGGCAAGGTGACTTCTCTTGCTTCAGATAGTCTCTCACAAATCTGTGCTTGAAATTCTTCCAGTACTTCCCAGCCGTCAATATGGTAGCTCGGTAAAATTCGGCTTCGACCTCTTCCGGGTACATGAAGGAGCCCTTCACTTCCTCGAATAGAGATCTCCGCTCCTCCCGTGTCAGCTCACCCCAATCAGCGAGGGTGATCCTAACCCTAGAACGGGCGACCACCCCGCATAACGTCCTCCACTTCTTCCGGGTTTCTTCCGGTTCAGGAACTCCGGTCACCGGATCCAAGCTCTGCACTACTCATCTGCCCTTCGGCCGTCCCGATGGGTTCCTTTGTTTGTGAGAACCCTTTCCTGACGATGTCGACGGTCTTGGCGACCCCGACGGTGATACCGTATGGGAGGGCGACGGGGAGTTCGTCTCCATTCTAATAAGGATGAAAACATACGCAATTTGCAGTTGAAAACATATACATGGAGGAAACACTTCAATTATCATAGATATGTTCTATCAGAAGTTCTACCTAATCTCTAGATTCTACTAACTAATTACTTGGAAGAGTACGGGGATTCAACATGTACCAACTTAAGCAAAGGTAACCTGGTCGTCATGGTCTAAGTTGAGTTGTGGATTGAGTGACAGTCACTCAAGCAGCTACTCAACTTAGACCATGACGACCAGAGTCATATGACCTTGATGTAGTTGGTTGTGAGATGAGATAGTGTCCAAGTAAAGTAGGGAAATCCCAATGTCTACCAATTTAAAACCAAAAATTTAGTTTCTCTAAACTTTGCATCCTCATGTTACAATGTCTTCATAGTTTTACTTAAGGATATATGGATATGAGAGTATGTATAGAAGAAATTACCCATATTTTTTTCAATGAAAGTTAGCAGAATTCCTGCTATTTTTTTTAAATAACCATGTAGGAATGACAACCTCTCATTAATGAAGGTTCATAATTGTGATTGTCCTATACTAAAGTATCAGGAGGATCCCACTGTACAACAAACTTATGCTATCAAAACACTTGCATCTCCTCACGTGAAATGCATTAGTTAAATGATATTCCTGATGTCCAAGCAACACAATTTCTGAGCGTTTAGTACGAACTGCTAAATGCTAACTATTCTACTTTCTTAATTCTCCACTCCAGGTTTATTACGACAATGTACAAAAAAATATTCAGTGTAGAAGTGTTTATCTGAAACATACTTAGTTGGTTGAAATTAATTGGAGCATTCATACATCACATAGATTCGTGGAAATTCATATTAAAACAAATATTTGAAAAACATAAAAGAAAGGAAACATTTAGGGTGTTTGAGGAATATGATGAGTTAGTCCACCACCACCTCATTTCTGATAAACACAAGCCTAGAGCCTTCGATGAATTAAGTTGAGTGCTCTAATTTTTACGCGGTGATTGGATTCTTGCTTGTGTAAGTATGATACAGAATCTTCAAGAACAGTACCTCTTGCCGGTTTGTCAGATAAAAATAGCATAAATGGATGTTTACAGAAACGGCAAAGAGATGAAATGGCATAATCTAGAGCAACTCAGCATATCTTTAACTTTCATTATTGTGCGTGTACTTCTACCTATTGCTTGGACAAAGAAATCCTACCTTGCGGTTTTAGGAGGAGGAGAGGCCGGCGGTGGTGGTTGGGGAGGAGCTCGGGGGACGCCACCGCTCGGGGGACGCCGCCGCTCGGGGGAATGGCGCCGCTCGGAGGAAGCCGCCGCTCGGGGGAATGGCGCCGCTCAGAGGAAGCCGCCGCTCGGGGGAGGAGCCCGCGGTGCCCCGGGGAGGCGGCTGCGTTGCTCGGGGTCGGAGGCGGCGGTGCTCGGAGGAGGCAGCGCTGGACGGGGGCGGCGGCGCTAGGGTCGGAGGCGAGGGCGCTGGTGAATGGGAGGAGTTAGTGTGCGCAGGTGAAGGCAGTTTGAGTTTTTTATACGGGAGATATCGGAGGCGGTTACGTCGATCTGACCGCCTCCAATTACGAATAAAGGAGGCGGTTATGTCGATCTGACCGCCTCCGATATATACATAAAGGAGGCGGTTACATCGATCTGACCGCTTCGGATACGTATACATAAAGGAGACGGTTGGTAAAATCTGACCGCCTCGGATATATATATAAAGGAGGCGGTTACTTGTATCTGACCGCCTCGGATATGTACATAAAGGAGGCAGTTCCTTTTGTCTGACCGCCTCGGATATACATATCGGAGGCGGGTTTTTAGATATAATCGCCTCGGATATAGATAAAGGAGGCGGTTGGTAAAATCTAACCGCCTCGGATAGGTTTGCTAAACTTTCTGCACAATTCAGTTCACACTTCAGAATTGATAGCAAACAGATATACAAATACAACACCAATATAACATCACATATACATTGACAGCACACAGATATGAACAACATAAATACATCACCATTTGCACATACATGTTTCTTGCATGTTCAAACCAACAAAATCAACACTTCCTCAAAAAATGTTGAAACCAACAAAATCAACACTTCCTCAAAAATGTTCAAACCAACAAGCTTTACCATGAACATCCCACATATATATATCACCATTCTACAACCTTTGCATGTTTCAACCAACAAAATCAGCACTTCTCAAATTATCTTCGCTTCCTTATCCTTTTCTTCTTGCGAGACATTCCCTCTTCGAACTCTAGTCCTTCTTGATGATCTTGACGTGCGTACACCGCTTCATTTGGTTCATCGGTAATCTGGTCTCTATGCTATGTTGCATCGGAGGTGCATCTTCAAAGACCTTGTATTCATCCTCATCCACCACTCTCTGAACTCCCACAATCTTCCTTTTACTCTGTAGGGCAATATGAAGATTTTTCTTCGCCGGGTCGGTCACATAAAACACTTGGTGAGCTTGATTGGCTAGAATGAAGGGGTCATCTTTGAATCCAACACGTTGGAGGTCTACTGTTGTGAAGCCATACTTATTGACCTTCGTAGATTGTAGATTGACCCAACGGCAACGAAATAATGGGAATTTGAAGTACACATAGTCCCAACTCCCAGATATCCTCGATGAACCCGTAGTACCAGCTCCGTTTACCGCTCATGTCAGAAGCCTCTATGCGGACCCCACTATTTTGAAATGTGCTTTTGTTATCTTGATCTCTAGTGTAGAATGTGTATCCGTTAATGTCATATCCTTGCCAAGTGACAACTTCGAATGTTGGGCCCTTCGCGTACCAGGTTAGAATGTCGCTAGAGGCACCTAAACGAAGACGCTCCTTGAACCACTTATTGAATTCTTTGTTATGCTCTCTCGTCCTCCACGCATCGGTTCTATCTGGATGCTCCCGCCTTAACTTTGCCCTGTGCTTGTCCATGTACGGGGCAATGGCGGTCGTGTGTTGCAGCACTGTGAAATGGGCGAGAGCGTGACCAGGTTGATCAGCCGTTATTGATTTCTTTCCGATGGTCCCAACACCATCAAGCCTGCCTTCGTGCCGAGAGCGTGGAATGCCAATTGGTTGGTTTGACTCCATGTAGTCAACACAGAACGCGACCACCTCCTCCGCAGCGTAACCTTCGACAATGCTTCCCTCCGGTCGATACCTGTTTCGCACGTAGTGCTTCAAGATTCCCATGAATCTTTCGAACGGGTACATGCTCCGAAGGAAGACGGGCCTGCACATCTTGATTTCGTGGACGTTGTGGATGATGAGATGCACCATTATATCAAAGAAAGAGGGGGGGGGGAAATACATCTCTAGCTGACAAATAGTCTCCGCCGCCGCTAACTCCAGATCGTCTAGTTCGAACACGTCCATCATCTTCTGTGAGATCTTGTTGAAGAAGAAGCAGAGGTTGGTGATTGATTCTCGGACGTTAGGCGGCAGAATATTCCTGATTGCAATTGGGAGCATCTGTGTCATCATGACATGGCAGTCATGAGACTTCATGCCGATTAGTTTCAAGTCCTGCATCGAGACGAGCCTCTTGATGTTGGCGGAGTAGCCCGACAGAACCTTCACGCCGTGCAAGAAGTTGCAAAACTCGGTTCTCTCGGTCTTGGATAAAGTGTAACAGGCAGGGGGGATATATGTCTTCCCGTTAGGCAGTAGTACAGGCGCCAGCTCTGGCCTGATTCCCATGTCAACCATGTCAAATCGGGCCTTGACGCCATCCTTCGTCTTGTCCTTCATGTTTAGCAGTAGACCCAGCACGCTGTCACAGACATTCTTCTCTATGTGCATCACATCGATGCAGTGCCGGACGTCTAGATCCTTCTAGTATGGTAGGTCCCAGAACACTGATCGCTTCTTCCAGTACGCGGACTCATCTGCGGCCTTCTTTTTCCGACCCTTTCCCAGCACGACGTGGACATCATTAACCTTCTCGAAAACCTCTGCACCGCTTATTGGCCTTGGTTTTGCACCGTTCTCCGTTCTCCCATTGAACTGTGACTTCCACCTCCGGTAACGGTGCCTTACAGGCAGGAACTGTCGGTGACCCATGTACACCACTTTCCCGTAATTCTTGAGACTTAGGCTCATGGTATTCTCCATGCATATGACACAACCTTTGTGTCCTTTCACCGTCTGACCGGAGGTGTAGCCGAGAGCGGGAAAGTCTTGGATTGTGCAGAACAGCATGGCCCGCAGAGTGAAGTATTCTCTTTTGTCCGCATCCCATACCTGCACTCCTGTGTTCCATAGTGTTTCTAGATCATCCATCAACGGTTGGAAATACACGTCGATGTCGTTACCAGGTTGCTTAGGCCCTTCGATAAGTACGGACATCATAATATACTTCCGTTTCATACAGAGCCAGGGAGGTAGGTTGTACATACTGAGAAGTACGGGCCAGGTGCTATGTCGGCTGCTCATGTTGCCAAATGGATTCATTCCATCCGTACTCAGCGCAAACCTTACGTTCCTACTTTCCGCAGCGAATTGGGGATACTTCCTATCGATGTTTCTCCACTGGATAGCATCTGCAGGGTGTCTGAGCTTTCCATCGGACGTCTTCCGCTCCTCCTCATGCCAGTGAAACAGTTTTGCTTCCTTCGGTTTGCAAACAAAGGCTTCAGGCGCGGGATTACAGGCAGGTACCAAGCAACCTTCGCAGGAGTCCCCTTCGTCGCCTCGACGAATTCGTCAGCTCCTTCTACTCTAATCTTACCCTTGTACCGAGAAGTCTTGCACACAGGGCATGAATGTAGCTTCGCAAACTCTTTCCGGTATAGGATACAGTCGTTCCGACATGCATGTATCTTTTCAACTTCCAGTCCCAACGGACAAAGCACATTCTTCGCTCTGTATGTGTTTATGGGTAACTCATTCCCCTCCGGAAGCATGTCACCTAGGAGGCCCAACAACTCGTTGAAACTCTTGTCGGACCAGCTGTTGCTCGCCTTCAGCTTCAATAGTTCAAGCATGGCATATAATAAAGTGAACTTAGCCATGCATCCTGCGAATAGCTGTTTCTCCGAGGCCCTCATCAAGCTTAAGAATTGTTCGTACTCTCCCTCAGTTTCGTGCCCTTCGAAATCACGCAGCATCTGTTCCAGCTCAGGCATTGAGTCGGGATCATCGGACCTCTCATGGTGTGAATCACAGCCGATATCAAATGGCATATCGGTTGCTTCTTCATCGGCACAGATATCATTATCTGATACTACGGCTTCATCTTCACCGTGCTTGGTCCAAGTTGAATACCCTTCCATAAAACCTCTCTTGAAGATGTGGTACTCAATATGATGGAGCTCGAAAGTCCTTATGTTACCACAGTCTACGCATGGACAATACGTGTCAGCTCTGCCCTCTTTCAATATGTCCGCCTTGGCAGCTGCCATAAATGCTCTCACTCCATCTCTATACGCCTCTGTGTTGCGAGCTCTGTACATCCACGATCGATCCATCTAAGCCGTGCATGTGGAAAGTTGAAATTTTAGTTCAAAATACGAAGTGCATCGACTTCGTGACATTAGTTTATCATTACTTCAATTACTAACCTAACTGAATTATCAAAATAATTACTAACCCGCTTAATACTAACTAATATAAATAATTAACCGTACTAATTGACTAATATAACTAAGCTATATGCGTCGACTCTCTTCAATTACTAATGTATAACTAACCAAATTAGCACTTCTTGCATATGAAAATTAAATAAGCCACAAAAATAAATCCATCATTAATTATTTTTCTTTTTGCCCACAAAATTCCTTAAACATTTCAATACCTTAACACATCTTGCAATGCATTGAACCATACGATAATTCAAACATCTCCATCGATCTAATTATGATCATATAATTGTATATTCTCAATGTCCAATAAACAAAGCAAAATCACCAAATTATTGGATGAATTGAATCAAAAACTATGCACTAACCTTTGGTAAGCAACAAGAAGTATTATCTCCAACTATAATCTTTCAAATGTAACTTTTCCACCGAAGAATCGCCAAAAAACAGCTCAAAAAATCGCCAGCAAATCGCCACATTCAAGACATATCTACCTATTGGTCGTCTATCAGCTCGCACAGCACAATTAATACTGTGAATCATATTGGAGGCGGTTAAATCCATATAACTGCCTCGGATATTACATATATGGAGGCGGTTATATATCAGAAATCGCCTCGGATATGTACCAACATATCCGAGGCGGTTGACAATATATAACCGCCACGGATAACGACCACATCCGAGGCGGTCATAAATAAGTAACCGCCTCGGGTAACATTGGAGGCGGTCATAAATAAGTAACCGCCTCGGATATGGTCGTTATCCGTGGCGGTTGTTCCCGGACTCATTATCCGAGGCGGTTATTTCGTACTAACCGCTTTCGACGTTTCTTATTCGTGGCGCTTCTACTTAACCGCCTCGGATAAGGCGCCTCGTATAAACGATTCTGTACTAGTGCAACAAAACAAAAGGCTACATGTCACGACCCCGGTTTTCAAACAGGATCGTGGAGTTTCCCCACGATTGCCCAGGATTTACAGCTGCGGACAGAAAGAATATCAAACCTGCTTACGAACAACAAGAAGAGTTATATCAGTGAAATAAGACTTATCGGTCGATCTTCAAGAATTTAATGGGCTGCGAAGCCCAAATCATCACCTACACTCAAAAGATCAAACGAAAGCCCACAGGAGAGCTTGAGTACGGTCGTAACCCTAACGCGTCGATGGTAGATCTTCGTCTTGCGCTTCTTCTGAAAAATTGTTAGTGCAGCAATGAGTACATGGAGTACTCAGCAAGCCACATTGGGAAATTACCTGATTAACTACCATACAGGGATTCTCAAAGGAAGGGAATAGGGCTTCATGTTATTTGGTGGATGCATAACTCTAAACTTCATCTTATTAGTAAAATCACACGGTTGAAATAGTTGGTCTTCAAAATAGTTGAATGTTAATAACCCTGTCGGGTCATCGCCTATCCAATTATCTCTTACCAAATTCTACTTATGCTTCATAGTAGGAATCACCCTTGAACACAGCTTCATTGACTGGAAGCACGGCGTATTCGAATACCATTTGATTTGACTTTGTAGAGTTGCTCAGCTTTACCCACATGATATCTCTACCTCTTATTGTCACTCAAGACTTACACACTTCCATCGGTGTGTCGACAGAGGTAAGATAACAAGACTTTTTATCTGCTCTATCTTTTGAAGTTTCTACCCAGGAACTTTCATCACTCGAACTCCCGAGAGCCGACGGGCCAATGTCAACTACGCGATTTGGGAGTCAGGTGAGTTCCAGTTGTGATTCCCTACCGAGTAGCCTATCACCATAATTGCTTCTGTGGGCCTCCTAGAGATGTGGGACGGCAAGCCAGTCTGTAGTCATTTAGTGGGTAGAGCAGACTTACTAGGCCAGGTTCGATGAGTCGAACATGTGGTTGAGCGAATTCTATGTTCGTCACTAAGCACAACGGTCTTGTCCTTAACTGCCCCGAGTAAGGTAATCCACCTGATTACCCTTACTCCACGACTAGGGGTATGGCTGCACAATCGGTACACGATGGGCCCCATCTTCTCTGTCCCCTACCGTCGGCAATTTTCTTGAAAACCACATCCTCCGAACTTTGTCCTAGGGTTATCAATATTTCTTCCTATACTTTGACCTACCCTCTAATGCCGGTGAAGGATACCGATATAACTTATTTTTATCCTAAGGTTATCAAGGTGAATATGGCCTACAGAGATTGACTGGGCTGTGGGGTGGTAGGTGTTAACTATTCCATCATGTCATTCAAAAAATATCACGGTACCAAATTAACATGCAGAAAATAATTAACTAAACTAATAGTACGATAAGTAGCAGACAATTGGGATCAAAATGAACAAAGGAATGTGACTTGCCTACTGCACCATGACTGGCTGCATCATCATCTTCAAAGTGATCCGCAACCGTCGGAGTTCTTCTTGAGCATCGGATCGTCGCTACCGCATTCTATTGGCGAAAAGATCCAAACACTTATAAGTTCGGGCTCGACGAATGCGAGCTGGGAGCAAAATGTAAATAGTTGGGAAAATAATACCTTAAATAAGAAGGTGGGGTGTGGGGGAAATGGAAACTGGGTTGGAGGTTTGTATGGTCGAAATCGGAGTATTATAGAGTTGGGGAAGGAGATATGATGCGAGTTGGGATTCCGGAGGGGAAGTCGGAATACATGTGGGTTAAGAGGGTTTTGCGGGTTTTTGGTATTAAGGAGCGAGATTCAGGTCCAATGGTATGGATGAATGGATTCGTGGCGTCGAGGCGATCAAAATGGATGTACATATGCATTTTAGGGTTTCGGAGGATGTAACATCCCTAAACTAATAACTTTGATAATGTGCATCAGGGCATGTTAGCATCATCTGAAAATCGAGAGGAATTTTGAACTTTTGAAATCCGCACGAAAAACCCTAACCTTGCTCTAAGGGCACAAGAAATAAATTTTAATCGGGTTACCTTTAAAATAATGGGGCAAAACCTTCTAAAGATGTTTTGAAGTTGAACTCTAAGTTTGGGAAAACTTTGGAATAGCTTCAAAAAAAAATTTAAAAGAGATTTGAGTTGTTTTAGGGTTTGATTGAAATTCAAAACAGGAAATATAACAAATAAAAAGAAAAACCCTAAACCCCCCCCCCTCTAACCCCCGGATGGGCCACCTCTTTCCCCCCCCGGCCCGCTTGGCTCAGCCCACCGTCGGCCTACCCTCTCTCCTCCTTAGCTGGGCCTCGGCCCAGCCAACCCACCCCTCTCCTCTTGGCCCAGCCCGCCACGGACCCCTCTTTCTTCTCCCCTCTCTCGACTAGGCCTCGGCCCAGTTTCTTCTCGCGCTCGGCCCACTCGGCCTGCCCCCCTCCGTCCTTATCTGTCTACCCGCCCCTCTCTTTCCTCTCATCTACCCCCTCCCCCCGTGCCCGCCTCCTCCTGCTTACGTAAGGCCACCGTGGCAAGCGCCCGGCCACCCCGTGCCACCGAGCTCCTTCGGTCCCCGCGCCCCGCTCCTCCAAAATGCCGGTGCCAAAACCCCTCGTTCCTCATCCTTTTGTCGCATGCCCGAGCACCGCTCGCTCTCTCCCCATTTCTCTGTCGCCGGCCGCTACGCCCTCCGCCATCCTGGCCCCGCCACCCGCTATCCCGAGCACCCACCGCTCCGCCACTGCCTCTCTCGCCCCCGCCCCCTGCCGCTGCTCGTTGAGCTTCCCGCCGCCTCGGCCCAGCCTCTCCCCGCCACTGGAGCTCGCCGCTTCCATCGCTCCACCGCCGCCCCGAGCTACCGGTGCAGCTCCACCATCCCCGATCGCCACCCCGTTGCTTCTCACCGCCGCTTCATCGTCGTCCCATCGCCGGTGCCACCTCGTCCTGCCACCCGAGCCGCCGCCACTTCCCGCCACCGTTGGGTAAGCCCCACCTCCGCCCCTGGACCTCACCGCCCCCGACGGTGCCGTACCAGGCCACCCACCGAGCCGGACCAAGTCCCGGCGGGGCTAAGTGTGGGGTTAATAGCCCTATTAATGGTGTCCTAACGACACCATTAATACTAACCTTCGGTCATTAATCATTGAACAAAATTAATGTGAGCAAGTACTGTTTAGACACACTTAATAACTAATGATTGTCAATAAATGCTAACTGACCCATTAATGCTGTAATTAATGCACTGTTTAATTCGTTTTAATGATGTCTCAATGACACTCGAGACCCACACGTCAGAATTTCGTGAAATTAATAAAAGAAAAAGAGGAAATTCATGACAGTGGGCCCACTTGTAATAGACTGGTCAAACTTTGACCAGGGGGCCACATGTCATACACTGTGGCTAGTTTGGAATTAAGTAATAAAAATAAATGTTTATTAATGTTTATTAATATTATTTTTATTTACTGAGAAAAATACAAAAAGGGTTTTTTAATTGATTAAACCTTAGAAAATTCATAGACAATTCATTTTTAATCAGAAAAAAATGCAAATAATATAGCAAAATGTTTAGAAAAATGAGAGCTATCCAAATATGTCATTTTCATCCATGTTTACATGCTAGAAAAAATATAAATGGCTAAAAACTCAAATTAGGGTTTCCTCGACTAGCCGGAGAATTTTAGATCGCGATATCTCGAGCATCCGGACTCCGATTAAATTGATTCCACTTGCATTAGTTTTCATTTTGCATCCTCTATGCCATGGCATGAATTTCATCCCATGCTGATGTTCAGCATTTTGATATTGCATTTATGCCCTTCTTTCTGGTGTTTTCGTTCTTCTTCGTTAGTGCTGGAAGGTCCCGAAGAGGATAACCTCGATCACGAGCAGAGTTTTGTTGCTGCGCAACAAGGCAAGCAACCCCTTTGAACATATTGCAAAACACCTACTATTTACAAAGTATTAGTTGTTTTCAAATTCGTTATCGCATGCGTTCAAATTCTACTTGTCGCTAAGTATTAACCATATTCCTGTGCATAAAACTTACTTTGTCGCTCAATCAACTCCACCACCACCCCAACCTATCTAGAGTAGCGTAGTGTGCGCTTTGACCTTGCTTACTATGTTGTATATGCTTAGACCTGCTTAGTCATGTAAAAGTCATAATTTCTTGGATGTCAGACTAGTCAACACCATTGGATGGGTTACGTGGTAGGTGGGTGTTCACCAGGGGTTAACTAATGAACCTGACTAATAATCATTGGATTAGACGAGAGGCCATGGCTGGGAGCATGGTGGGTTGTCTCGTTTTTCCGCAAGCACCGGTTTCTGACGTACATTGACCCAAGATTTGTGTACTTCTACACGGGTGGGATAATGGACCACCCACGACTAAATAATTTGCCTAGACTTAGTGTATGAGCTGCATAGTTTGCTATTTCCGTTCACTGGGGTGAGTGAAAGATGATGTGGTGTGGTGCCTCAATATAGGTGTAAGGGTTACACAAGGTGCGAGTCCGGGGATGTATCACCTGCTACAACTTATGGGACCGTGTCATAGTTGTGGCCGGACTGATGTAATGGAACGGCCTGTAAGGGTGGCTCATACCTAGGTCGAAAGCATTGTAACGGTCGTGTTCGATCACCCTCCGCCAGCACACCTCGTGAAAGTGTGTCAATCGCGATGGCATTAGGAGTCGATCGATACATGTAGGTAAAGATGTACACCCCTGCAAGGTTTGAACTATTCGAATAGCCGTGTCCGCGGTTATGGACAACTTGGTGATTACCTGCGTCGAATTAGACAACTCCAACAAACTCTAAAACTTGCCAACTCTAAGATTGTGGTGCTAGCGACTGCTTCCTCCTAGGGTGGTTGAGGAAGAGTCGGGAAATCTAAGGTGTGGTGATCTATAGTAAGGAATGATCGTGAAGTGTTCGGCTCCTCTCCTTTCAAAAATATTCTAGTAGTCGATTTTTATCTACTTAACTAATATTGTTAAAAGTAAACTGGCTTTCTGCAAAGAGTCCACAATTACTCTTTTATTGATACCTATGCATCTATTACTAATTCCCCTGTAAGTCTTGCTGAGTACAATTTTTGTACTCACCCTGCTATCGTTGACATTTTTATTGCAGAGAAAACTATCCCCTCCGAGGGTGGTTTCTACCTAGAGATCGACGCCAATGACGACTAGTCGCTGGAAATCCTAGATAGTGATCCTGCCCAGGGTTTGGCAGCTCGTTTTGTTCTGCTGCCACTTTTGGCCTGACCTTTTGACTTCTTAGCCATCCTTACTCTTCCGTTGTGTAAGCAACTCTCATGTATGAACATTATGTTGTTAAGTTTCAAGAACTTATCATATCGCATCTTCAGTCGTAGAGTTGCTGTTATGATACCGGTTTGTTCTCACCTGCCTCATGTGCCCTGCGTGTATGTTGTTGAAGCACATGGTGCGGGTAGGGTTTCAGAGTCTATATCATAGAGTTGTTAGGTTTAATCACCCTTGTGAAGTGACTCTTCTGCTGAGAGCTTGGAAACTATATCATCCTACTCCAGCCGAGCATTAATTTGCCGGGACGAGTTCGGGATTGACGTTCTGGCTCAATAAGAAAAGAGTGAGGAGACCATATCACCGTACTTAACCTGTGCATTCATTTGCCAGAGCAAGTTTGGGGTTGACGTCTCAGGCTATTCGAAGCCATATCACTCCACTCCTCTTGGAATTAATACCCAAGGGTTGAGGTCGGGGTTGATGTTTCGACTTAGCGGGTGATTTCACCTAAAGCTCCCTGTTATGGATTTGGGTCCCGACAGAGGAGTAGTCAGAATATATGGGGTGTGAGAAGGTTTTGTGGTTGTCAGGTGTCTAAAAGTGAGAATTTGGAATAACGGAGTGGAAAATTAGAACCGTGTCGTCGAGACGATCGAAACGGTATATAATAAGGTTTTCAGGGTTTCGACCCGTCTTCGGGCCCGACGGGTCGTGCCCGGTCCGCAAAATATTATTGGGCCCACTAGGGCCCTCGGGTTGGGCTGGCTATGGCCAGGGTAGGGCTAGATATGGGTTGTGGGCTGAGTTTGGGTTGAGTAGGGCTTGGGCTTAGGGCTTAACAAAAAAAGAAGAAAAAGAAAAAAACAAAAAGAATTTCTGATTAAAGAAAATGGACTGAATTGCCCTTGATTTATTGGGCTTGGCCTGTTCGGCCTTTTTAGCCAGCCTGGTAGGGGAGGAAGATAGCCCGAGGGAAGAAGAGTCGGGCGGCTTGGCTCAGACCCGAGCCGTCCGAAAGAGCGCGGCTTAGCACCCACGGCTCGGCTTGATTTCAAATCAAGCCGACCCTGGGATTGGGGAATTTAGGAGAAAACAGGGGAGGGGTGGCCGGCGGGCATGGCGGGGAAACTCCCGTCGTCGGCGGGCCTTGCTGGCGGCAAAGGGGGGTCTCGGGAGATTCTACAGGGAGTGGGAAATCCATTTTGGTGGAGAAGTGGGGTTGGTGCTGTGGGCGTTTGGCTTGGCGACGGGGTGGCGCTCGGGTTCATCTCGCCGGAGTAGTTGAAGATGGTGGTGAGGTTGCCGGAGCCCAAGGAGGTCGGGAAGTGATGCGGGGAGCTCTCGAGCATGCGGCGAAGGAGCGAATGGGGCTTGGGTTGGTGAGAGAGAGAAGGGAGCTTGGCATCGTGAGGGGAGTTCGGCCTCACCTCGCCGGAGAAGATGAGGACGGTGGCAGTGTGGTACAGGCTTGGGAGGGAGGAGGGAGAGGGTTGGGGGCTCAAGAGGAAGGAGAGGAGCTCGGGCGCGTGGGGATGGAGCTCGGGGTGAGGGAAAATTTGGGGAGGAGGGTGAGAGGTTGGGGGAAGAAGGGAGAGCTCTTGGGGAGTCCGGCACCATCGGCTTTTATAGGGGGTGGGGGCGGGGCGGCCGATGCGAGTCTCAGGAGGGAAGCCCCTCGGTGGCATGCGCTCGGATGGCGTGGCGTCGTCTCGGAGTCGGTCGACAACGAGCTCGGCTCAGGCGGCGAGCTCGACAAGACAGGGCAGAGCAGCGAGAGAGGGAGAGAGAGAGAGCGGTGGGGCGGTGGCGTAAAGTGGAAGAGAAGGAGGCGACGCGTGGCCTGGTCGCCTCGGGAGAGGAGTTGGGCAGGGCGGAATGGTCGGCAACGGCGGTCGGCACCGGTCAATCGGGCGGCGAACAGGCGGTGGTGACGGGAGGAAGGACGGGAGGAGGGGGATGACGGTGTTGGGCTGAACGGGCTACATTTCTATCGGTACTGTCACACTACATTTCTATCGGTTTAAACTTAACTCTACGATTGGATTTGAATTTTCAGTAATTGAATTGGAGCTTGAAGCAATTGACTCTAAAGGCAATCTATTGGTTTCTTCCTCTTCATTTTTAACCAGCGAAGTATAGTTGAATTGAAACAAAAGAGTAATTAGACATGTATCTCTCTGATTCGAGCACATGTAACTAGTAACAAGGCAAATACAGCAGTCTAGTACTTACGGTAATGGTAAGTATGCCTTGATTAAAATTAGCCCGTGTGATCGTGCGCTGCGGATTCGCGGTGATCCGGTGCGGCAACGGAGAGCGGGGCTGGCAGGGCGCAGCGTCACCGAGTTAGCAAGAGTAGCAAACTAGCAGATGAAACGATCATTGAGTGGCTGTCTGCCTTTCACGTACCCCATTGCGTATGACAGAACAACAATTAGTATTTTGCTGGGCCAGCACTTGGGCCTGTACTCCATTTTTATTGGGCTTGAGTACTTGGCGTGTAATTCATAATAAATCGGAAGGAAACATTAGATTGACCATATTCGTCGATGTACGGGCTTGCACGTGGCTAATTCTTCAGGCTATAGATCATTTATCTTTATCTTTTTGGTTGTATGATGGATCAAAATTGAATTTTCCGGATCTTTGGACTATGCACAAGGTACTCGGTCGTTAGCAGTACCAAAATTCTAGCCGCATTCGATAGAACTTGGTCATTAATTAAGCAACAATGAAAGGAAGAGGTAATCTAACCGAGACAAGAAAAGGGTGATCGGAATCACGTTGGCTGGCCAACCAAACACAAAAGTGCTGAATCTGCGGAATCCCTACATGTAGAGGTGGACATTTGGTTTTAACCAAAAATTTGGTTTTAGTTTTCCTTTCTTAAAGATTTTGGTTTTTCAAATATAGTAACCGAAATATGGTATGAAATATGGTATGCAATTATGTAAACCAAAAATTTGGTTAACTAGAAATTTGGTTTAAACCAAAATATACAGAACATCACAAAATTCAGAAATGTGCCATCATTCAGTAGAAAATTCTGGTTTATTCGGTTAACATGTTCACCAAAATAATAACATGTCCACGGAAATTTAGTTTATTTAGTTAACCGAGGACTAAAACCAATTACAGTGAATCAAATCTAGTTTTTCAAAAATAGTAAACAAAATTAGGGTTAGTTCGTTATTTTCGGTTTCGATTGCTCGATCTTTATGTCCGGACCTACCCACATGCAGGTCAACACCAAAACCACTCAACCAAACACCATCTCTATCCATGCAAAAAAAATCCCTCGGCATTCAACCAACCAACCCACCTTGCATTGCCTAATGAAGAATTTGGTTGCCTGGCCGAATGCTTCAACCTAGCCCAATGCTAACCATGAAACCAATCACACCCTTAACTCTATTTATAAAAAGGATAGCTAACCTCTAAACCAGTCCAAATTAGATGATGTGGTCATCTTTGCCACTGTGAATGTCGTTGAGACGATGATGTAACAATTACTCAACAAACCAATCATATAAATTACTTACAAAATGGGCCAACAAGTCTATGGGTAGTAGTTATAACTTTTTCATCTTTCTCTCTTGTTCCCTCATGTCTATAATGTCTCTGCGTCCTCTCTACTTTATATCTGGCAGATGTACTCTTTGCAAAGTTCTAACTACTATAGGATTTTGGGAGATAACCGATATCGCGAGCACGACAAAACACTTCCAAAGGCGCGAGCGAAAGAGCCACGTTACGAGCAACAACTGCACATGCGCAATAACGGCTCTATCGGCATGGAACACCTAAGTTGGAGACAACAAGATGATCGCGACGCAAGGCAAGGCAATCAAACATCGCACAATGAGCCAAAACAATGACAGGGGGTTGCGCACAAGCAAGATACTGCAATATACATCAAATAAACACACACTCAATAGCTGAATGTAATGTTGTTCGTCAATATCGATAGCAAAGACAACAACACGACGGTGCAGGTGCAAGACAATAACAAGACCGTCCAAACCAACCAAGAGTCCTCGCTTTGCCACCTCCACCACCACCACCACCACAAGCGGCTCAAGCACCAAATGTTGCAGAGTGTCACACCCTGATTTTCTGAAACTCAAAAATTAGGGCTTACAAAAAAATTTGTGCTAATAATAAAATTCTTAAGCAAAGCAAAGTAAAACCTTATCGCCTCTCTCGTATTCACACCACCATCGGTGTATAACAACCACATGATTTCTTCCCCTCTCGACACGTATGGTTCAAACCCTTATCATATCTGTAACATCCTCAATTTTTGCGGGTTTGAATTTTTTTTTAAAGAGAGAAGGATGTGCAACTATGTAATATATGTTAAAAATATTTTATTGGATGTTTATCTCAAATTAATCAAAGGCCTTGAATTAATTTGAGAGCAAAAAGAGTGTTTTTGATTTTTAATTTGATCATTATTTGAAAATTTGGCTCAAAAGTATTTTTCTTGAGTTCCTTATGCTCAATATGATTTTCTGGAATTTTTGGGGAATTTTTAGAAGACGTTTGGTATTTTTAAAGGCTCTATTGAATTTTCTGTAGTTATTTTAATCTGAAATGAGTTTTTTTCTCCAAACCTGGGCCAAAGGCCCATTTCGCCCCACCACTGGCCTAGCCAACCCGGCTGCCCCCTTGCTCTTGGGCCACCTCCCCTCTCTCTTGGGCTGCCCTTTCTTTTTTTTCTTTTCTTTTTCCTTGGGCCACCTCTTCTTTTTCTTTGGGCTGCGCCCCATGCTCTCATGGGCCACCAGCAGGCCGGCCTGGCAAGGCAACCAAGTAGCCGTGCCTAGCACCAGCGCGCCGCGCACGCACGTTACGTGCGGAGACGCCACGCCGCCGGCCGAGTTCTCCGTAAAATTCAATTCCGATTGATTCCGGTGTTTAATTCCAAATTGATGCAGCAAATATTTCCATAATTTCTGCACTGTCTTTTCCTCTCCCTTCTCTCCTCTATAAAATCCCCCTCTCCCCTATGATTTGTTCCTTTGCTTTCCACACCAAAATTTCTCCTCTCCACCATCTCTTCTTCCCCAACTCCGACGAAGCTCCGGCGAGGAATTCCGGCTACACCGACGACCCCCACACCGAGGCGTTGCCACGAGGAGCTTCCCCACGCCGGCGCGCATCTTCTCCCCCAACAACGGCGAACTTCGTCCACTACATCGACCGATCCGCGGGCTTCTCCCTCAACTCCGGCGAGCACCTTCTCTTCTCAATTTCTCCACCTCTGGTGAGTTTCTCTCCGATTCCTTGGCATGGTGGACTCCCCTCAACTCACGGATTAAAACCCCTCAACTAATTTCATCCATTAATCTTCCATCTTGATGCAACCTTGGGTTGTTTCCATCTCTAAAACCTACTGCTACAGTACTCGTGATACAGTGTGCATGAACAGTAACTCTGTACAGCAGCCTGTTGCTATTCCTCTATGTCTAATTTTTGGCTCCATCCAAATCTTGTCCGATCTGTGATCTTAGGATTAAATGGAATCGTTAGGACCCCACGAATCCAACGATGTAATCGGATTTTTAATCCGACCGTCGGATTTTGAAATATATTTAATTTAGTATGAAATTTGAGCAAATTTTGTGATATCTTTGTACTGGAAAGTTATTTTGAAGTGAATCTTTTTCTGTAGATCATTAGTATGATAGGGAGTGTTTCTGAAAATTTTCATGATTTTTGGATTAATGTAGAATTTCCTAGAATTAAAATAAGCTTTAAATCAATTATTAAAAATGGTAATGCTCTCTGTTATTTTTGTTCAATTTTAGTTTAGGATCAGAGAACCCTAAAGACAATTTACCATGTCAACCAAAGTATTTTTCCTGTAATGGTTAATGCTATAGAAATCAAGTTGTATTCTAGATCCTTTTTAAATTGTTATTTAAATGCTGTTTCCAGTACTAAGTCCATTATAAATCTGTTTTAACCTCTAAAAATGCATGTCCAGTACCCAATAATTCATATTACATTATGTTAATGTTGAAAAGTCATGAGAACCATTTTTGATAATTTATTAATGTTTTTCCATGCTTTTAATGTAATTTCCATGCTTAGAAAAATGATTTTAATTGCTTAAGTTATATTTCCAGAACACATGTAAACATGAAATGTTTCTGGAATCAGTATAATAACATGTTGATCCAATTTCATGATTTATTGATGATAATTGTAATTTTCTACTTATTCGTTACACTAGAAATACTAGAAAATGCTTTAATTAAATAATGTTCAGATTAGAAATTGGTTTTAAATCATTATTGGTACTGTTCCAGTACTGTTACCATGTTCCAAGTTGTTTCATGCTTAGTTAGTACATTTTAAGAGTAGAGAATATAATTTAGCTTAATTTCTAGTCTTTGCAATAATGGAAGAGCATGTGTAAATCTAGTTGTATGTTGATAATCTATTTTCTTACTGTTATTAACCATTATGAATATTTAGGATTCACCTAAATATTTATTTGTGGTTAATTGTGAATTGTTTGTTCTTTTATTTTAATTACTAGCATGTTAGGGTATATATGTGTATATATAATTGAATATCTATTAAATATACCCGGTAAGGGATATATGCTATATATATATATATGTCTATGGTTATGGCCAACCCTAGAAGACCATTCTTTCTTCGCGATGACGCTATCGCGCCATCGACCCTTTCCACCTTACCTTACTTTCGTCGGGCTTCTCTCGTGTTGCTTTTCGGTGTGTCTTTTGAAGTCGATGTTTATTTATTTTTCTCGTTGCGTTGCGTCAATAGGGAGTGAAGAGACCGACCCGGTGCCTGAAGCAGCCGAAGAAGGGGAATACTACAACGAAGGCATGCCATCTTTCTCTTGATCATATTTGATCCTATATTTTCAAAGTCATTATATTTTGTTATTTGCAAACATGCATGCTGTTTTTAATCCAGTAGCTAGCGTGTCGATTGACACACTTTTACCATGTCCGCTTGTCGCCCTTTTATCTTGATACCCTGAGTAGTTTAGTAGGTTTTATTCTGAATAGAGTAGAAATGCTTAGCCATGCTCAATTATATCCCTAGGTTGTTTTTGAATTGCCTCCTCGGAGGAATGAATATCGGATCGGTGATCCTTATTGAAACTTGTTGAGCTCGCTGAGCTAGGGCCGGATGCCCGATGTTTTCCTCTCTCTCTATTCCTCCTACTCTACTCTGGGTGAAACTTACCATATAATATGGTGCGGGCGGCAGCTGGATCATTGTGATGAAGGAGCAGATGGTTGCCTACCCGCAGAAGGCCGGTTTAAAGGAACCATAAGTCGTCCGTACCGCGGAAGGCCGAAGTCTTGAAGTTGGAGAATTGTGACAACAGTGCAACCACACGCTAAATGGGTAATGGCTTGGTCAAGTAGGTTAGTCAGCCTTTGGTGCCGATGTTGCCGTACCGCAGAAGGGGTGGACGTAGCGACGAGGACCCTCGGCACAGATGGGGGGAACGGAGTGCGGGGATGTACTCTCGACTCCGAGCCAGACCCGGTGGGCACGTCACACCTTAGGGGGATCTAGCTAAAAGACCTCGTCACAATCTCCCTGCCGGTATACCGATGGGTGTGTACTATGCTGGCGACGGCCAGTGGCAACAAGACGAGATTGTGTCGTGTGGGTAAAGTGTACACACTCTGCAGAGTTTAAAACTAATCGATTAGCCGTGGTCCACGGTTATGGACAGCACATGACTCATTCTGGATGAAAAGGACCTGTCCCTCTCCCCCTTGCTACTTCCCTCTACCCCTATGCTGATGAAACCTATGGCCGAGCTAAGGCAGGAGTTCCTTGCTCGAAGGTGTTGGTCGAGGACCACACGCTGGAAAAATACCCCTGTTAATAAAATTGTTTTACATCAAAATACTGCTTTTGAATCTACCCTAATATTTCAACTAAACCGCATTATGCAAATAAACCCTAAAGCTTTCCGTTGAAGCCTTGCATGTAGTATGTTAGGACCATCTGCTGCCAGGTGGCTTGCTGAGTACGCGAAGTACTCACCGTGCATGTGTCTTGTGGTGGTGTGCAGAGGATTATGCTGAAGAAGGAGCTGAGGAAGATCTCTTCTACGATGATCCCGAAGAATAGGTCGCGTGGGCTTCCGTCAATTTGCCTGTGGCACGGATGGAGCCGCTTCGCTTTTATTTCCGCTGTTTTGCCTCTGATGTAATAAATATCGTAAGACATAGTACCTTGTAAGCCATGTGGCATATTGTACTCAAACTATGTTTTATCTTGAATGCATGTGATGTTATTCATTTCGCTTGTGTACCGTCAGCATGATCCTGGGACTGACGAGAATGTATACAAGGGGAATCTGGTAGTTGAAACCAGGTTCTCACAATATCTATCTCTTCATCGGTTCAACCTCGCGTCCCTCGACGTAAGACAACTTCCGCTATCCTTTCCCTACCAAACTTCTTGCGTATACATACACACCTGCAATTCCCTACGTGCATATACCCATGTATATGTATGCATGTATGCTCATCCATCACTCGGACAGCACTAGGTGTGTGCTATGTCAGCCTGTGTGCATATATATGGGTATATATTTTCCCCGGCACCTCTGCCACCTTTTCTCTCTCTTGGGTGCTTAAAATTCTATCTCTCTTTCTTCGCTATTGAACACATTCCTCTTGTTTTCTTCGCAATCATTGAGATGGAATCTTGCTCCCCGTCTACACCCTAATCCTTGAACTTCTAATTTGCCGAAACCATAATCATCGGCACTCTCCGTTGATTATGCTGCAATCTTATGCAAAGCAGCGGAGGTGCCACGGCGGTGGAGCGGGGGCCCCGGGGTGGACGGCGGCTCTCAGGGCGGCGGTCAGGCGCGAGGAGGAGACCGCCGCGGCGGTGGAAGCGGTGGTGGCCCGGGGCTTGAGAGACGGCGGCGCCGACATGCTTGGGGAAAGCGACGGGGGCCGGGTTAAAACCCAACGAGCGCGTAAGGGAGGAGGATGGCGGTGGCCGGCTGGCTAGGTGCGGGTGGACCCTGCGGCGCGTGGGAAGGGAGGGGGATAAGGTAGGAAAGGAGTAGAAACTAGAAAGGGATAGCAAGGGTTTTGGGGGGGAGGAGATCTGGGGAGGATTTACTAAGGTGGCGGTCACAGCCGATTTGGTGTTTGTTTGGTCTGGTGAGCCCAGATTCTGATGGAGGCGGCAGGTCGTTTGTTCGTGCGGGGCATGCCGTTCTTTCTTTCGATGCTATATATTCGAGAGAAAATACTACTAGATATGGTTTCACTAGATAGGGTTTCACTAAAACGGGTGTAACTTTTGCATACGGTGTCCGTTTTGGGTCCACGACCACTCAAAACGACCGTATCGACGAGGCGCACCTAAAAAATCTACTAGTCTTTAGACCTATACATTTTTTCACCTCCAAATTCGGCCTCTAAGACTGACTTTTGCCCCTCCGAACGAAACAATGCTTTCGGACAAAAGATATCTGATCGACAGGCGCCAAGTACGCATCTCACAAGCAAAAGCAATCACCACTGCTTAAACTGGAGTTGCGAGTTCTACGGGAAGGTATTCCTCGTCACCTCGCCGGAAGTTCCGGCTGCCGCGGATGCAAAGCAGCGGAGGTGCGTTGGAGCGGGGGCCCTGGGGTGGACGGCGGCTCTCAGGGCGGTGGTCCGGCGCGAGGAGGAGACCGCCGCGGCGGTGGAAGCGGTGGTGGCCTGGGGCTTGAGAGACGGCGGTGCCGACATGCTTGGGGAAAGCGACGGGGGCCGGGTTAAAACCCAACGAGCGCGTAAGGGAGGAGGATGGCAGCGGCCGGCTGGCTGGGTGCGGGTGGACCCTGCGGCACGTGGGAAGGGAGGGGGATAAGGTAGGAAAGGAGCAGAAACTAGAAAGGGATAGCAAGGATTTTGAGGGGGGAGGGGATCTGGGGAGGATTTACCAAGGTGGCGGTCATAGCCGATTTGGTGTTTGTTTGGTCTAGTGAGCCCAGATTCTGATGGAGGCGGTGGGTCGTTTGTTCGTGCGGGGCACGCCGTTCTTTCTTTCGATGCTATATATTCGAGAGAAAATACTACTAGATAGGGTTTCACTAAAACGGGTGTAACTTTTGCATACGGTGTCCGTTTTGGGTCCACGACCACTAAAAACGACCGTAGCATCTCCAAAACACCGGCATTTCAGAATTCAGAGACTATATGTGAGTTAATCTGCGGCAGAGTTGGCCAGTTGAAGCAGGCCACTTCCATCTTGCTGTCAAGCTGCACCTTTTGCTCCACATTGCCAGAGGGCCAGTAGAAGCTGGGCTCTCCAAAGCTGTAGCCTGGCAGTGGCAGGGCCTGTAGGGGCTCACATGGCGGGAGTTGCAAGAGGCTGTGGAGGAGATAAGGTGGCACATTGTTGCTCGACTGCTGAGAGAATCGACGAGCGGATGTGGTAGTGATCTGGCCTTGTGCTTCTGGTGCTGCTGGCTTGTAGTTGTTCAGCCGCCTTCCAGGTCCATTGATCGGGAGGTCACTTTGAGCGATCGCCTCCAGGTTGTACCGACTGGGCTCAAAGTTGGTGACAGCATTGTCGCCCCTGAACTTCAGTGCTGCAATGTCGTACGCCTCCGCAGCTTCTTCTTCGGTTGCTGGAAAAAGGAGCAATTTGACTAGTTAATACCTTGCAGATCATTCTGAAAGCCATTCTCTTGCATTCTGCAAGCTCTCTCTTCTTTGAGCAAACTTCATGCAAGCTCTTTCTACAACGCAGTGATATGATGTTCAAAAACCGATTCTGTTCTGCACTCTGCTATCGTGTGATGCATACTGTTATGAATGACTGTTTTAGCCATGACTTATATTAACTAGTCAAATTGCTCCTTTTTCCAGCAACCGAAGAAGAAGCTGCGGAGGCGTACGACATTGCAGCACTGAAGTTCAGGGGCGACAATGCTGTCACCAACTTTGAGCCCAGTCGGTACAACCTGGAGGCGATCGCTCAAAGCTACCTCCCGATCAATGGACTCGGAAGGCGGCTGAACAACTACAAGCCAGCAGCACCAGAAGCACAAGGCCAGATCACTACCGCATCCGCTCGTCGATTCTCTCAGCAGTCGAGCAACAACGTGCCACCTTATCTCCTCCACAACCTCCTGCAGCTCCCACCATGTGAGCCCCTACAGGCTCTGCCACTGCCAGGCTACAGCTTTGTAGAGCCCAGCTTCTACTGGCCCTCTGGCAATGTGGAGCAGAAGGTGCAGCTTGACAGCAAGATGGAAGTGGCCTGCTTCAACTGGCCAACTCTGCCGCAGATTAACTCACATATAGTCTCTGAATTCTGAAATGCCGGTGTTTTGGAGATGCTACGGTCGTTTTGAGTGGTCGTGGACCCAAAACGGACACCGTATGCAAAAGTTACACCCGTTTTAGTGAAACCCTATCTAGTAGTATTTTCTCTCGAATATATAGCATCGAAAGAAAGAACGGCGTGCCCTGCACGAACAAACGACCCGCCGCCTCCATCAGAATCTGGGCTCACCAGACCAAACAAACACCAAATCGGCTGTGACCGCCACCTTAGTAAATCCTCCCCAGATCCCCTCCCCCCTCAAAACCCTTGCTATCCCTTTCTAGTTTCTGCTCCTTTCCTACCTTATCCCCCTCCCTTCCCACGCGCCGCAGGGTCCACCCGCACCCAGCCAGCCGGCCGCCGCCATCCTCCTCCCTTACGTGCTCGTTGGGTTTTAACCCGGCCCCCGTCGCTTTCCCCAAGCATGTCGGCGCCGCCGTCTCTCAAGCCCCGGGCCACCACCGCTTCCACCGCCGCGGCGGTCTCCTCCTCGCGCCTGACCGCCGCCCTGAGAGCCGCCGTCCACCCCGAGGCCCCCGCTCCACCGCCGTGGCACCTCCGCTGCTTTGCATAAGATTGCGGCATAATCAACGGAGAGTGCCGATGATTATGGTTTTGGCAAATTAGAAGTTCAAGGATTAGGGTGTAGACGGGGAGCAAGATTCCATCTAAATGATTGCGAAGAAGACAAGAGGAATGTGTTCGATAGCGAAGAAAGAGAGATAGGATTTTAGGCACCCAAGAGAGAGAAAAGGTGGCAGAGGTGCTGGGGAAAATATATACCCATATATATGCACACAGGCTGACATAGCACACACCTAGTGCTGTCCGAGTGATGGATGAGCATACATGCATACATATACATGGGTATATGCACGTAGGGAATTGCAGGTGTGTATGTATACGCAAGAAGTTTGGTAGGGAAAGGATAGCGGAAGTTGTCTTACGTCGAGGGACGCGAGGTTGAACCAATGAAGAGATAGATATGATAAGGGTTTGAACCATATGTGTCGAGAGGGGAAGAAATCATGTGGTTTTATACACCGATGGTGGTGTGAATACGAGAGAGGCGATAAGGTTTTACTTTGCTTTGCTTAAGAATTTTATTATTAGCACAAATTTTTTTGTAAGTCCTAATTTTTGAGTTTCAGAAAATCAGGGTGTGACACTCTGCAACATTTGGTGCTTGAGCCGCTCGTGGTGGCGGTGGTGGTGGAGGTGGCAAAGCGAGGACTCTTGGTTGGTTTGGACGGTCTTGTTATTGTCTTGCACCTGCACCGTCGTGTTGTTGCCTTTGCTATCGATATTGACGAACAACATTACATTCAGCTATTGAGTGTGTGTTTATTTGATGTATATTGCAGTATCTTGCTTGTGCGCAACCCCCTGTCATTGTTTTGGCTCATTGCGCCATGTTTGATTGCCTTGCCTTGCGTCGCGATCATCTTGTTGTCTCCAACTTAGGTGTTCCATGCCGATAGAGCCGTTATTGCGCATGTGCAGTTGTTGCTCGTAACGTGGCTCTTTCGCTCGCGCCTTTGGAAGTGTTTTGTCGTGCTCGTGATATCGGTTATCTCCCAAAATCCTATAGTAGTTAGAACTTTGCAAAGACTACATCTGCCAGATATAAAGTAGAGAGGACGCAGAGACATTATAGACATGAGGGAACAAGAGAGGAAGATGAAAAAGTTATAACTACTACCCATAGACTTGTTGGCCCATTTTGTAAGTAATTTATATGATTGGTTTGTTGAGTAATTGTTACATCATCGTCTCAACGACATTCACAGTGGCAAAGATGACCACATCATCTAATTTGGACTGGTTTAGAGGTTAGCTATCCTTTTTATAAATAGAGTTAAGGGTGTGATTGGTTTCATGGTTAGCATTGGGCTAGGTTGAAGCATTCGGCCAGGCAACCAAATTCTTCATTAGGCAATGCAAGGTGGGTTGGTTGGTTGAATGCCGAGGGATTTTTTTGCATGGATAGAGATGGTGTTTGGTTGAGTGGTTTTGGTGTTGACCTGCATGTGGGTAGGTCCGGACATAAAGATCGAGCAATCGAAACCGAAAATAAC